>PVKS010036785.1:0-19094 GCA_004027875.1 Aplodontia rufa
TCTTCTCCTTCTTCTCCTCCTTCTTCCTCTTCTTTTTTTTCCATACTGGGGATTGAACTCCCAGGTTGCTGTACCTTTCGACTACATTCCCAGTCCTTTTTATTTTTTTATTTTGAGACAGGGTCATAGTAAGGGTCTTGCTAAATTGCTGAGGCTGGCCTTGAACTTGAAATACTCCTGCTTTAGCCTCCTGGGATTACAGGTATGTGACATAGGAAGATCGTTCCAAGTGAGAATTCACCTCTAAAAGTTACTTTGCCTCTCCAGGCCTCAGACACTGCCTCTCTAAAATAGGTAATTTATACTAGATGAGTTCTAAGTTCTAAAACCTAGCAGCAAGCCAGGTATAGTAGTGCACATCAGTAATCCCAGCAACTCTGGAGACTGCAGCAGGAGGATCGCAAGTTCAAGGACAGCTTTGGCATCTTGGTTGAGATCCTGTCTCAAAAACTTTAAGATGAGGCTGTAGCTCAGTGGTACAGCCCCTATGGGTTCAATCCCCGGTTCACAAACAAGCACACCAAACAAAACACTAGCAACAGATTCAGTTTGGGATTGGATTGCTGTGGACAGTGGGGGAGTCTGGGAATTTGCCTTTTAAAGCCAATTTCTGGAATTGGAGGGGACAGATGTGTCTGACGAATCTCTAACCCCCAAATTCGAGTGAATTTGCCCAGAGAGACATCGTTGATTCTCCAAGCCTCAGTTTTCCTCTCTGTCAGAGGCATTTGCTGCTAGGATGCAGGATGAGGAAATTAAGTGCAAAGAACTGGGGGAAAAAGCTGAGAGAGAAAGGCTCACCCGGGACTCTTTGAGGTAAACTCCCACACCCCTCCACCCGGCCGCCGCCCCTTCGGTCTAGAGGGCAGCGGCCCCTTTAACAGTCCGGACGAATCGCCCGCCCATTCCCGCGGCCGCTCCTCGGCGCTGGATTGGTCCGGCCTAGCGCGCGGCTTGCTCCGCCCCCGATGCCCTCTGATTGGCTGCGGCGGCGGCGGGCGCGGGGCGGATCCGCCGGCGGGGCGGGGCAGCCGGTGCCCGGGGGCGGGCGGGTTGCAGGACAGCGGCTGGAGAACCCGAGCGGGAGCCGGAGCCCGAGCCGCGACGCCGCGGAGTACGGGCGCCGGCGCAGTGCGATGAGGCAGCCAGCGGATCCGGGGTAAGCGCTCCCGGGCCCGGGTGGAGTGGCGGAGGGAGCGCCCGGAGGAGAAGGCCCGGGTTGGGGCCGGCTCGACCCGGCAGGTCCGAAGTACCGGCCGGGTCCGGCGGCCGTTGGCGCGTCGGGGCGCGAGGTTGGCGGTCCCGCCCCGCTGCTACGGCCGGGGCACGGACTCGGACGCCCGCCCGCGACGCCCCCCTCAGAAGAACCTTCCTCCTTCGGCGCCGAGCCGGGCAGTTGGGGCTTGACCCGGGCGGGAGGTACCCGCCGGCCGTCCTCAGCCTGTGGTCCCTGGCGCCGGCTGGACCCGGGCTGGGAGGCGGCATCCACACGCACACTGAAGGAAACAGCTTGCACTTTTATGAATGGGGCCCCGGGTCCTTGCCGCCCCCCTCGCCCGCGTCACGAAATGCTCGGAAGTCGGGGGACCGCGGTTAGTTTTGTACACGAACCTGTCAGAGGTTGTCTGCACCTCTCTTGTTTTTCTCTAACTCCTGGAAAACGCGGGTGGGCATGGCCGTGGGTGGCCGGGGATGGTTTGTGTGCTATAGAAGCGGGTCGGCGCCGCGCCGAAACCCGGGGGATCAGAAGGTTAGCAAGTGACATTGGGCTGAGGCCTAACGCCAGCTGCCCGGCCGGGAGCGCGGGCTTGACTGTGGGGCCGTGGCTGCCGGCTGCCGGCTGCGGGAGCTCGAAAGGCTGGGTCCGGGAATAGGAAGGGAACAGCTCGCTCCACTGCACCACACAGCTGCCCAAAGTGCACACCCGCGCTAGAGTTGGTACATTGAAGATGGTTTTGGGAAAACTTAGCCCCTTACCAAGAAGATGGTTGCTTAAACCACGGTTGCTATGGTTACAGGGCATCAAATGTAAAGGCACAGTCTCTTTCCCCGCTTGCTCTTGCTGTTGCTTTCTCCAGAGCTACGGAGTACTTTGTCACTACGTTGTATACCCGCTGCCTGGAGAGGATGCACATTTTTTTTAAGTTGAAAAAGTGGGTTCCTCGAGGGCAGGGGTTGTGCACCCTTTGTGTTTGGAGTACCAGCGTCTTGACACTGTCAGTGCCCTGTACAGGAGTAGTAAGGAATGAGCCTTTTAGATGTTTTTAAGGGTCCTCATCTAATTTAGAGTAGTCATTTCAGGAGCCAGGTATAAGATGGAAGACAAAAAGTGAATGACTTTTGGTTGGATAGCACTGAGGATAAATGGAGGGGCAAGTAATTTGTGAGTTTTGGAACTTGGTGATGCAAGGAGGCTTATCCTGTGTTGAGTGAGACTGCCTTTTCTGTTAGCTCTTACCCCAACCTTAAAATGATTTCACTTTTCTTTCAGCTTTTTGCAGAAATGGTAGTTGGTCTAAATTTATGGAAAACAGGTGAGACTCTCAAGGTGTTGAAGAGGGAGTCAGGATTTTGCGTGTCTTTTTTGTTATGTGAGCCCCTCTGGGAGTGTCAGTGAAGATGAGGAGAGGGGATGTTGGGTGAGGCGATGTGGAGGGCGCTAGGGACTGATTGGCTTGCACATTTACCTCCAGGAAAAGGAGCAGTGCCTGAGAGGAAGAGGATTAACAAACTGATTCAGATCAGAACACGTGTTAATCCTGGTAATCAGTTCCCTGACAGGTAATCCACCAGCTGGGTCTGATGAGGAGGGAACAGAGGAGGGGAGCTGTGTTTTGGAGGTTTGAAGAACAGGTAGACTGTCACTGTTTAAGAGATTCGAGATGCAGCATGTGCCAAGCATCTTGTTTATCATTATTAGAGATTATGGAACAGTAGCAGGAGAGATTAGGCTTTAGAATAAATAGGTAGAGTGTTTTAGATAAAAAGTTGTCTTGAGTTGAAAAAATAATTCAACTAATTTTTATTGAGAGTCTGTGCTACACGAAACTACTAGGGGGCTGGAGTGGTGGTTCAGCAGTTATGGTGCTTGCCTGGCATGTATGAGGACATGAGTTCGAACCCCGGCACCACGTATACAATGAAGTGTTGGAACAATGAAAGCCACATGAAAAACTAAATAAAATTGATTATTCTTTCTCTCTTTCACTGTCCCTTTTTCTTAAAAAAAAAAATAGAAACTACTAGGTATTATGAATACAAAGGAGGAAAAAAGGGGCAAGAGTTTTTTTTACATGCTATGTGATTGGTCTTCTCTCCAAATCAAAAGCTCCTACTTTCTGAGGATTTCCTGAAACCCTTGAGGAAAGAAAGGGAGAAATGCATAGAATATTATTTAATGTAAAACAAAGTACTGAAGAAATTCTTCTCACTGTAGATTACTTTGGTATTAAACGGAATCTTCAAAGACCAGTTTGTATGTCAGGTTTGGTCTAAAACTATTCATCCTCATGTCGGTTGATTCATGTCTTTTGATGTGTGTTCATTCTTTTTGTCCCTTTTGCCTGTTCATTTATTCAGAAGTTCAAAAGTCCATTAAAAAGCACTAGCCCAGCTTCATCAATGTTAATTGCCCCTCAATTCACTATAGCTAGATTATGGAACCAACCCAGATGCCCCTCACTCGACAAGTGGATTCAAAAACTTTGGTACATATATACAATGGAATACTACTCGGCCATTAGAGAAGATGATATTATGGCTTTTGATATCAAATGGATGGAGATGGAAAGAATTATGCTAAGTGAAGTATCCCAATCTCAGAGACTTAAGGGCCGAATGGTATCTCTCATCTGTGGAAGCTAGAATACATCGGGAAACAGTATGTTAGACGGCTAAGCTAATAACAACTTCAAATTGTATGATTCTCAACGCAACAGGGAGGTGACTCCCTAGGATACTTGGAGGCGTAGGGTAGGGGGAGGGCTTAGGAAGAACACCTAGGAGACTGGAGGGTGGAAATGAAGATGGGAATCATCTCAGAAGGAGATCTCTGACCTCCACGAGATATCCATTTAACTCAGGGGTTCTTCTGGGGGAAACAGCAACATGGGGAACCTAAGCTGGGCATCCATGATATGGCATTAGCCCTGGATAACTAAGTGTATATACATTGGTTCTTGAATGTTTGATAATGTTTTCCCCTCAATTGTAACCCTATATCCATCTAAAAAACAAAAACAAAAAACCACTGGCCTGGGCAGGAGCGGTGGCTCGGCGATTGCCACACTTGCCTGGCATGTGCAAGTATGTGAGTTCAAACCCCAGCACCACGTACACAACGAAGTGTTGAAGCAACGAAAGCCACATGAAGAGCTAAAGAAACTTGATTCTCTCTGCTCTCACTGTCCCTCTCTCTTTAAAAAACAAAAAACAAACAAACAAAAAACACTGGCCCTTTCTTCTGGGTAGTTCCAGTTCCTCTGGGTCTTCTGTCATTATTATCTCCTGAGTGTCCCGCTTGGCAGTTATTGTGGTTTCAGGGAATGTTCTGTCTTTGATTCTGTCCCAAAGCAAAGGTGACTAGCATTCAAAAGAAGGCATCGTGAGTTCTGTCTCTGTCAGATATCATGTTCTGCCATTTGTCTGTGTCCTCTCCTTCCTGCAGCAGCCTCTGAGGGCGGCAGCGGTGGCCCCTTTTTATAGAAGAAGAAACTGAGGCTCAGAGTGGTTTAGTAACTTGCCAGGGTGACAAGTTGATTGATGTAGAGCAGGAATTTCTGATTCCCAAAGTGCTTTTCCATTGTACCATGTTTCTTTCCCTGGGAGGGGAATAGGATTTATCAGGAATAATCTAGCAGAGTCTGCTCAAGTAGACATATGAAAGGTTGGGTTCAGAGATGTTCAGAGAATTACCAGTTAATGAGTTTCTGTGCTGTGGAGACAAGTTAGCAGCTGGTGTCCTGTGTCTCTGCTAGGTACAATTTTGGATATTCCCTGCCCTTGGGAAATCTGTGTTTACTACTGAGAAAAGGTGACTAGGGTTATAGGGTCCAAATCCAGTGCTTCCCCTTACCAGTTCTTTGACCTTGGGTGTGTTACTTTCTCTGTGTCTCAGTTTCTTTATCTGTAAAGTGTGACAATATTTACATTTTAACAGTGATAAGACAGTGCAATTTGTGCCATCGTAACATTTGTAAAAACAAAGCAAAAAAACGTGTAACCTGTGGGGCCTTAGAGTTGTAGTTAGCACTGTCTTCATTTTTTGGTGCCTAAGATAATGGTGTGTTTTTATGGTTGGTGGTTTTAGATTAGATGGTAATAGTAGTAGCTTATTTATAGGTAGTTGTGAGGATTGAATGAGGTCACCCATGTCCTTGGCATAATAAAGTGAGCGCCCAATAACAGTTGATGCTGTCAGATGACAGAGCAAATGGTTAACTGATAAGTGGCTCTTGGGTGAAGCTACAGAGACTCCCATAAGCTTTGCCACTCAGCGCAGGCAGTACCCCATTATCTGGGGCTGCAGGAATGGTTTCCAGTTTGCCTCGAGCTCTGTCCTTTGGCTGACTTGTCCCTGAGAGAAGCGTTAACTTCAAGAGCTAACAAGCCATGGACAGATAGCTGCCTTTGTCCTGCCTATTCATTAAAGTCTTTGTCAACTTTAAGTCCCAAGTTAAAAATAAAAACTGATATTAAAAAATGGAAAACCTGGGTGTGGAGCGGTGGCTCGGCAGTTACTGCACTTGCCCAGCATGCACCAGTACACAGGTTCAAACCCCAGCACCCACGTACACAACTAAGTGTCAGAGCAACAAAAGCCATGTGAAAAACTCAATAAAAATTGATTCTGTCTGTCTGTTTCTCTCTCTCACTCTTTCTCTCTTTTTTTAGAAAAGGGGGGAACCTAGGGCTGGAGTGGTGGCTCAGCGTTTACGGCACTTGCCTCTAATGTGTGGGTACACGAGTTCAAACCCCAGCACCATGTACACAGCGTAGTCTCAGAGCAATGAAGTCCACATGAAAAACTAAAAATTGTTTCTCGCTTTCTCTCTCTCTCTCACTGTCCCTCTCTCTTAAAATAAAAACGGGGAACCTAGCTAATGTGTGTGTTCTTATGTGTGAGTTTTAAAGCTTCTAAGGTCATATGCAAGATTCTGTGTTGCTCCTTCCCAGACTCCTTCATAGTGCTTAATTATTCTGTTTGAAATGTCCATGAGGCTGTAAATGAGAGGAGGGCTAGAGGCTGACAGTACAGAAGCCTTGACTGGCACTGGGCGAGGTCAACAGAGTACTGAGAGGTCTGGTGAGTCCTGTGGTTCCATCTGCTATCCGAGGTCTCCTGGCTGCATCACTTCACCACGCTGGGCCTTAGGATCTCTCTTTCAAATGAGGATTCATTCTTATTTACCTTCCTCCAACACAATCTCATAGATCACGTGAATGTAAGAATTGCAGGCTCTGAGATGGCTGAAAGGGAATTCAGAACTTTTCAAGTCTCATTTGGATGCTGTGATAGTGCTTTGTAAAGCTGGAAACAATGAGCAGGTGATAGCAATGTGGTTAGCTGTCATTTAGGGTGAATTGCTGAGTGTCAGGTGCTGTTCTTCTAAACCTCACAACATCCTGAGTAGTAGATACTGTTATGAATTCTAAGATGAGGAAACTGAGGTTTAGAGAGGTTGAATAAGGCGGCCAAGATCACATAGCAAGTTCAAGGGCTTGTAGTTGGGATTAGAACTCTGGCTTCCATTGCTCCCCAGTTTGACTTCTGTGGTTGCTGCAGGTAGGTCTTGTCCTCTCTAACTGTGCTTTTCCTGGTTAAAAATAAGATTTCCCTGCTTTGAAATCACAGATTCCTGTCTATTATTATGTAATAACAACTGTTTAAATTCTGAGTTCTCCTTCTGGATGTCTGTGAATTGGGGGAACTTTGTTAAACCTAAAGAATAACTCCTGTGGGAGTTGCAGGGGACTTAAGTCCTTGAAAGGAGAGGTTTTTCTTTGGTGAATAAAAGTCTTTCCATGTCACTGTGAATATAAATGGGACTGAGAAGAGTCTGACCTTTCTGTATGGGAACTCCCGGGATGGGAAACCTGGGTGGCTTTGAAACACTAGGTAATCTCTGTCTGTTGGATTTGCCTGGGATATTAGCTCTAAGGGTTTTCCCCTAACAAGGTTGTGGGAGCTAAGACATTGAGGACCTCGCCAGCTTATTCTAACAGCCAAGAATGGCATAGGGCCAGAGGCACTGTCTTCATTCATAGCTTTTTTAGGATTTCAGATCAAAACCCACCCTTTGGAATGCTCCTGAAAATACCTTTCAGAGTCACAGTTTGAATTTTATGTTTCCTTTCTCTTTTGCTGTTTAAAGCTGACATAAGCTGGCTTGTTTTCTTATCCAGTTTTCAGTCCTTTTCTAAACCTAATGCTGTCTTTGCAGCAGTATTTCTAAAGATGGTTTATTTATTATTTGGGACAGTAGAGAATTTAAGTTTTTTCTACTGAAAGGACTGACTGAACAATGGGCTGACTAACCAAGCATTTGAGTATCTTCTGGGGCCAGGCACTGTGCTTGCTTTGGAAATCTGACAGGCAGCAAAATAGATGTGGCCCCTGCCTGCACTTGACACCTTATCCAGTCTAGACAACAAACAAGTCAAAAGAGCTTCGTATGCACCGTACATATGACACCGGGTGAGTATGAAATCTTCCTCTGAAGTAAAAAAGCAGGGCGCTGAGAAAGGCAAGGGAAGGTGCCTGCAGCCGGGAATGTTGGAGAGAGTATTGTGAGAGGAAGCAACTGTGATGGTGTGGCTGGGGGTAAGGGGCTGCCCTGGGAAGCGGAAAGGGCAGTGCAGTAGGGGGCGGGGCATGGACCCAGGAGCTCTAGGGGGCTTGGGAAGTTTCTTAACCTCTTGAGCTTCAATTTACTACCTTCAAGTGGCTGTGAATGAGCCCTAAGAGCAGTACCTGTTTGTGACAGGGCTGTAAGAATTTGCTGACTCTCAGGACAGTGGGGAACTTGACCTAGACTGGATGAGCTTCTCATCAGTCAGAGTGTGGAGTAACCGAGGCTGAAGTGAGCTGCTGTGCAGGTCTCCCACAGTGCACCTATTTCTGGGGAGAGCGTGCCCCAGCTTGTAGGAGCCTGTGCAGCTGGTGCAGCGTTCATTGGACTGGAAGCTGTTGTTTCTCTGCTCCTGCCTGTAGTTGTCTGCTTTAGGGTTTTGGGACTTGCAAGGTACATTTTTAGCCTTTCCCCCCCGCTGTTAAGAGGAATCAGGGGCCCGTGGCCGTAATATCGGGTGAAGAGATGTGACAGCTCTGAGTTGCTGTATTTAACACCTGCCTGAGCTCCATCTCTGACAAGAATTTTTTTTTTTAAAGAGGGAAAGTGAGAGAGAGAGAAAGAATTAATTTTTTAAATTTAGTTTTTCATCTGTTTTCGTTGCTCTAACACTTAGTAGGTCTTTTATTTTAGAAAAGATTAAAAATACACAAAATGAAAAATAATATAATGGATCCCATGAAGCTGTCACTCAATTTTAGTAATTATCAACATTTTCTTGCTCCTGTTTCAAGATAGCTTCATGTTGAAGGATTTTGGTAAGTTTTCTGTCACAGTTTAAAGGTGTCTTTGGACTAAAAAATTGTGTGGTAGATATGATCATGAAGAAGAAAATGCTGCATGCTGCGTAATTATAAGACTGTTAGGCAGTTGGTATTCAGAATCTGAAATGAGTATTTCTTGGAAGCTTCTTATACACTTGCTTATGAAAAGTGGGCATAAAAATTAAGAACGATCTCAAGATGATCAGTCAGTGTATTTACTAAATATTAACTGTAGTGGACAGTATGTAAGGGACACTTACAAAAATAAGAGTCTGTCTACAGTGGCTCATAAAATTGTGATCCCCTTCTTGCCCTCAGTGAAGTCACAGGTTATTTTCAAATGAATTTTATACAAAGCCCAAACTACGAAATAGATTAAAAAGCAATATTTTAGTGGCATATGTTAAATTACAATTTATAACATTCACTTGTAAAAGCAGAGAAGACTCAAGTAAATAATGTTGAAAGTCTTTAATTTTTTTTTTTTTGTTTTCAGTTTTTTAAAGGGGAAATTCAAGTCAAACATGCAAAGAACCCAGTAGCAGTGTTTCTGTGGGCCTTTGCCCAGAAGACCTTTCTGTAATACATTGGTGCTGTCCAATATGGTACCCTCTTGCCACATGGCACTGTTGAACATATAAAAGATAGTAGTGCCACTGAGAAACTGAAGCTTTAATTTTATCTAATTTCAATTTAGATAGCTTTTTTTTTAATTGGCAATGCAACTCCAGGGTTTAAAACCACCAGTTTTGGTGATAGGATAGAATCCAGCATAAACTGATGTGGCAACACACAATAGAGGACAAATCATATGTGGTTCCCAAGCTCAGTACATCTTAGAGAAAAGGAGTTTGATGTTGAGGTAGAAAGAAAAACTGCCTGGTGGGGGACCTGCAGAGCTCAAAGACTTGGAGAGGTTAGATTTGACGCTGGGCAGGATCTTATGAAATGAGGATCAAGTGAGTGGTAAGTACTTGTGCTGCTTGCTCATTGCTTAGTGTCTTTAAGAGGCAGAAAGGAGTGGGTGAAGTGGGTCAACTGAAGTTTTCAGGAGGTAGGATGACACCCAGTCTTGGAGGTTGTGCACTAAGAGGATTTAGAGGCTGCTTTAGGGCAATACCCAGGGAATTGGAGGTGACAGCTGCCTCAGAAGGCATGGGCTTTCTTGGTTACCTCTTTATCCCCAATGCATGGTAGGTACTTGGTAAATATGTGTTTAGAATGAATGACAGTTATAGCAAGTAGCAGAAGGGCTTTGAATTTATCTAGACATTCTGGATAACAGGTGCCAAGGGAAGTGAACTAGTGAGTTGCAGACTTTGCCCGGCTGTGCCTTCTGCTGAGGTCATCGACACTTCTCTTCACGGTGCACACAAGCTGGACAGGCTTCCCTTTTGGTCCAAGCCATTCCTTTGTCTATGCTTTAGATCTTTTCCTCGTAAACGTCTCTAGAGTGGTTCTCTTCTCTTAGGATTCATTGCCACCTCTCTAGTTCATTCAACCATCTTTTTGCTTGGAAGACTACAGCAGCCCCTCACTGACCTGCCTACACCTTGTTCTGCTCCTTTATAATCTACTCACCACATCCAGGCAAAGTGGTCTGTAAAAATTCCAAATGTAATCAGATCACATCCTCGTTCAGACCCTCTGAACGCTTCTTGTTGCTTCTGGGATAAGATTCACATTCCGAACATGTTTCTGAACATGTGATCCAGCCCTCCTGCCACCTCTTCAGCCTGGACTCTGTCTCTCTCCTCCTGGCTTATTACATTCCAGGCCAATGGCCATCTTTGCTCCTATCTCCAGCTGAGAGGGAGCTAGACCTTTTAGGAACTGAACTCTGTGCAGGAAATGGCTCCATCTCCTAACTTACCCCCACTCCCTTCTCTTCTACTCTTGCTGCATTTATCGGTTTGCTGTGTATATTCTTTAGTAGACATCTACTTTTCTCCTTCCTTCAGGAGAGTTGGACCATGTTTGTTTTACTCATCATTATGTACTGAGGACCTAGTAGTATCTGCTTTTTGTCTGTGCTTCCAAAATATTTGTTCGTAAATGAATGAGTATGTGCAAGTGTGCTGGAAAACTTGAGGAATGCTTTTTAAAACTTGGATTTATTTCTGACTGCAGTAGTGCACACCTGTAGTCCAGCAGCTCTGGAGGCTGAGGCAGGAGGATCAAAGCCAGCCTCAGCAACTTAGGAAGGCCCTAAGCAACTTAGACCCTGTCTCAAAATAAATATTTTATTTATCTGGGGATGTGACTCAGTGGTCAAACGTCCCTGCCTCAAACAATAACAAACCCAGAAAAAGCATACTTGAGTTTATTGGGAGGCTGAGTAATTTTTAGAGTAGAATAATCCAGAAAGGGAAGTTGGATATGAGAAGAGTACACAGAGATCCTTACTGGAGTCATCCAGTGGTTTGGGAGGAAACACCTTACTAAAATAGGTTTGAGGAAACATTTTCTATACCTTTTTCCCAGACTTGAAAGGCGTTTGTCTGCCATGGTGACAGGATGGAATTTGAGGGTGGCCATCTCATCTGGATGGGCTTCCTGTGCCCAGCCTCAGGAGGCATATCTCTCGCAAGCATGGGCTCTAATTTGAGACCTCAAGGTCAAGGTTGTAGTCTTCTCTGTGCAGCCTGTGGTCAGGGTCAGGATGTAGTCATCTTCCTCTCATCCTGGCAGTGCGGTTCTCTTCTGCTCATATTTGTACTTCTCTCCTGCCTTTGCCCACTTCTCTTGTTCCCAGCAGCAAGCCACAGTGCTTCACCTGTAGGGTGTTTGGCAAGCATTTGATTGTAGCCCCTGGTATACTAAATAGTCATAGCATGTGGACATTAAAGAGGGCTCCAGGCAGTAGTAGCAGAGAAGTCTTATTGTACCTGGGGGGGCAGGAGGCCTCATGACATTGGGAGATTCCCTGTTGCAGCTGTATTTAGCCCTGGCACTATTGATAGTGAGACTTGCTGTCTTCCTCAGGCCCACTTCCAGAGTAGTTGGGGAACTGCCAGTGTCCACAGATCTACCGGCATGTGGTAGGGAGACAGGTGAAACGGACATTGCTGGAACTTTGAAGTTAGGAATAGGAAATTGAAGGACTCTAGGCAAAGATGGTGGGTAAGGGGCTGGAGTGGTGGCTCAGCGTTAAAAGTGTTTGCCTGGCATGGGCACGGACCTGGGTTTGAACCCCAGGACCACGTACACAACTAAATGTTAGAGAAACAAAGGCCAGATGAGAAAATTTTTAAAAAATTGATTCTTTCTCATTCTCTTAAAAAAATGGTGGATAAATTTCTTATACAGCTTTTGTGCTTGCGACTCTGAAAGAGAAAATTAGAATGCGATGTCACTAGCTGGTTTCCTAGATAGTGTCCAAGGGAGGGTCTGGTTCCCCAGTCCAGAGCCTCTGATAACCAGAGAGGTAGTATTTCATGAAGGCTGGGGTGGGGTGTTTTCTGGGAGTCTTGCAAGTCTGATTATAAGGACTTGAAGTTGTGTGCATGTGCGTATGTATATATATATATGCATTATATATACACATTATATACATTTTATATATATATATATATTTTAAGAGAGGGACAGTGAAAAGAGAGAAAGAGAAAATCAATCTTATTTAGTTTTTCATGTGACTTTTGTTGCTCCAACACTTTGCTGTGTAGTGTACTGGGGTACCAACCTGCATCTTTGCGCATGCCAGGCAAGCATCAGACCGCTTAGCCACCGCTGCAGCCCCTCAAGATGTATATTAAGGAGGTGGAAGTGAAAAAATATACAGAAAAATTGCAGATCCATATAACAAGAAGTGCATGTCTTAGCAGCAGTCTTGGCACCAGTGTGGTGACCAGGAAGGAACTCTCTAGTGGAAACTGGCTTTGAAGCTGGTTAAGAACACCACTGAGGGAAGGGCTCTGGTATCTGCAAACTCACCCTGCCTTGGGCTGGGAACCTCACAGCATAGCCAGAGAGGTATGATGGGGGCAAGGGATAGTTAGCAGTGCAGGTGGCCCCAAAAGAAAACGCTCTGAGGGATCACTGTCTGAACCCTCATCATGGAAACTGGTGGGAAACATTTCAGTTATGATGGAAAGGAGGGTAGGGGAAGCAGGTGACATCCTTGTAGGACTGCCTGCCAGACTGAGGCAAGTGTTCTTATCCATAGGTGGACTTTAAAACAGGCCCTCTGGCAGGTGAAGTCTACCTGCAGGTGTTGGTATTTTAGGTGAATTCCATTGCAAGTAAATTCTATTACAAGTGACTGTGTGATGACATATAACCCTATCTTGCTGCTAATTCTGCCTCTGAGAGCAGGAAGAGGGAGTGTGTGTGTGTGTGTGTTTGGGGCTTGATGCCAAATAGGGAACAGCCATTTGACAAAGTGGATGAGGTTAAAGCCATCTAGAGGGCCCGGGAGCCTGTGACTGCAGCCCAGAAGTAAGCATGAAGGCATGCTCATACCAAATGGCTCTGCAACTGAAGTCATTGGGCTGAACATATTCTGTACTGCATTATTGTTTCCTTTGATTAAAATGAAGGAAATCTTCCTTATCTAAGCTGAAGCAGGAGCTGTCTTGAAGTCCTCAATACTCAGATGCTTGTTAGAGATGACCTCTTGGATATTATTAGTCCGCAACAACGACTGTAGATATTTCTTTCTTTGATGCTGGGGATGGAAACCAGGGCCTCGCATATGCTAACTGAGTGCTCTACCACTGAGCTACACCCTGGCCAAATCAGCGACTAATTTGTCCTGTGTCTCGTTGGCTTCCCATCCACCTCTCACCCTACAGATTCAGAGCAGAAACTCCAGAACATGCTTTATGAAGCCTCGAGGGAGCTGTCCTAAGGGAAGGTTGAGCTGCTGCACTGGCTAAGTTCAGAAGTGAGACTGAAGTGGAAAATAAGTCAGAGAAGTAGAAAGCCTTTGTTTTAATTTCCCAGGGCAGACTAAAGCCTGTGGGGACAGGACGAGTAGTATTCGATCCTCACCAGGCTTAGGTTAATAGTAAAGTAGGAACATTAATTTTTTTTTTAAGGCTAAAACTCCCAACAGAAATGAGTATTGATCATGCTTTGAGCCAAAGACTAAACTCATTTGGTTGACTTAGTTTTTGTGACTGTGATCTGAGAGCATGTTCATAGGAGGCTTAATATAAGAAGACCTGATTTGTGGTCACAGAATCTTAGGGAAGAAAACAAAGCACATCTTGAGCTTCTGTGTTAGGTGATAGAGTTTTGGCAGCAAGCAACGCAAGTCCAGGGCCCAGAATGTTCTGGGATAGGTGTCAAGAGGCCCTTCCGAAGGATTGTATGAATTTACAGTGCTAGACTGTTAATCTCAAAAAATAAAATTGAAAGCATATTTTATGTGTACTTTTTTATTTTTTTAAGAGAGAGGGACAGTGAGAGAGAGAGAAACAGTTTTATTTAGTTTTTCATGTGACTTTCGTTGCTCTGACACATGGTGCTGGAGTTTGAACTCATGTTCTCATGCGTGCCAGGCAAGCACTGCAACTGGTGAACCACCACTCTAGCCCCTTATGTGTACATTTTGATGACAGTTTTGAAGGTGCTTTCTAGAAATTGCAGCTTTCACTATTTCTAAAACCTACCTCTGCTGTGGACTGATCAGCAGTTTAGCTGATTCGTGGCATCTAATGACTTCAGTTCCCTCTCCCAGGGCTGCTTTCCTGCTTCTCCTGGGCTCATTCCCCATTGCTGCAGTGGGGTGCCTCGGCCTTGCACCCTGCACTGCTGAGTGAGCACACAGTGGGCTGCCCTGTGGATTGGTTAATGTTGGGTGAGATGGTGCTTTATGGCAAGCTGAGGGGTAAAAAATATATTTTTTGGCTGTGCTTTTCTTTCTTAGGAGACCTTTTATACAAATGCTTAAGTTGGTATTTAAGGCAGCAGTGAGAAGTTTTGGCTTCCTTACGACTATAAACAGCAAGTCAGGGGGCAGGTACTGGGTTCAGCCCTTTAGTTCTTCCTCCTGCCTGCCTGTCAGGGTAGGGTATATGTCAGTATCACAGGCATGTGTGACACTAGTGCTGAGGATGGAAGGACTCTGCCAGACAGGTAGAAAGCTCAGAAACTGGCTTCAAAACTCTCATCTAACCCTTGGAGTGATTTCAAGCCAAATTCTTTGAGGCTTGATAAAGGACTTATAATGTAGATTATCTGCACATTGAGTTAATGGTGGGTTGGTTATCCAGCAGTCCCATGAGAATTCAGCAGATGCTGCTGCTCAGAAGTTGTGCTTAGGGACTGTCACTGGGCAAGTTCAGACTCTCTTGTTCATCTTTAAAATGAGGTTCTTTTCCACCTTGCTGTTCTTTTTAGGGAAGGTCTTTGAAGAATTAAAGCAAGTATTTTAACCTCTTGAATAGAATTAAACATGATAAATTATAAGATGATTAAGTTCTTTTCTTCCAGATTAATAGCTTATAAATTGGTGTCCCAGATTTCCTCCCTCCCTTCCTCCTCCTCTTTTTTAACTTAAGCACCTCTGTTTTGGAATTTTACTGTGTTTTTCAGGGTTTTGTTGTTGTTGTTATTTTTTGAATATCTACAAAGTAACCAACTATTTTCCTATTATGTCTTGGTTTCAGGAGTAAAGTTACTGGTGAAGCTTTGAAGAGGCCCTAGAAGATATCTTCTTCTTGGGGCAGAACTTTGTCCAGTGTCCTTCTTGTCCTTCCTAAACTACCCAGGAGCTCACATCCACCAGCCAAGGGGGTGCAGTCAAAAACTCTGTGTCTAGCTGGGCATAGCAATGCACGGCGGTAATCCCAGTGGCTCTGGAGGAGGATTGCGAGTTTGAGACCAGCCTCAGCAATTCAGCAAGGCCCTAAACAACTTAGCTAGACCATCTCAAAAGAAAAAAAGAAAAAACATTTGAAAAAGGATCAGGGTGGAGTTCGGTGGTAGAGCACCTCTGGGTCCAATCCCCAAGTAACCCCACCCCCAAAACAAAACTCTGCCTCTTACTCTAAACATTGTAGGTTCTTGGGGTGGCTTCCCCTGCTCTGCTAGATTAGCTTTGCACTGAGATTCTCTTTCCTTACTAAAAGCCCTCTTCCCTTTCAAATCCTTGAAACCTTTGTACTGAGAGCACTGGGTGAACTTGTTCTTCCAGCAGGCACCTGGGGCCTCAGGATATTTTCTCCCTCCTGGTTTCCTGCCCCTCTGACTTCTCACGGGGTCTTTCTTCAGTTTTCTTGGATTTATCTCTGATTCCTCTTCCACCCTCTTGCTGTTTCTTCTTCTCCCCTCTTCTTCCTCTTTCCTTCTTCATTCTAAATTAATTTGTTCCTTGCTGTTAGTTTTTTCTGTTAAGTCTGGTAATTCTTGACTGTAGCCAGAAACCCCTACCCACTTAGGAGGACCCAGGACACGGAGGCTGGCCTTCCCTGTGACTCCCTGGAATACCTTGGGGCGTCAGCTTTCTCCTTCCAGCCCTAAAGTCCAGCCATCTGCTGTGGCAGCCAGCAGCCAGTCTAGAACACAGCTGCTGTTGCTGGTCACTGACTCCTTCCTTTCCTCATTAACATGGTATGTGTCCTACGATAGGGAGCTCTGTTCATGAGAGTATGCTTCTAGTTTATATTCATTTTTCCAGTTTCACCACAGGCAGTAAAAATAGAAGTTGTTGCTTTCAGAAGACTATTTTTCCCTGCCCTGGGGCAGCTCAATATATAAGATAGAGCTTATGATAAATAGGCATTGCAGGAATTGATTTTTATTTTTAAATTTTTTGTGATGCTTTATGCTTGCTAGGCAAATAAATGCTCTACCACTGAACTATATCCTCAGCCTCGGAAATTTAAATTATGGTCAAAGGTATACACCTCCTGCCTTTGGTCATTTAAACTTCTTCCCATCTCTGTCTTCTCCCAGCACTCCAGGGAGTCAGGACTCTGGCTTCTAAAGGGTTTTGGAGGAGGGGTTCTTTATCATATTGCTTCTGAGGATTTCTTAGGCCCTTGCCAGCACACACCTTTTCATGAAGGTGGGCATGTGATCCTGGACAATCTGCTGAAGAAACTGGATCTCTTCATTAATGCAGCCATCTTATGAGCTGGTAATTCAAGCTGTTGGTAATTACAGAAAACCTGCCGTGAAATTCATCTAAAATTAATGAAGTGTCAGCACTGTGGATTTTAAATACAGAGGGAGTTAGGGCTTGGTCCTCAATTATCAGAGGGCAGATGATTTCTTGCTATAGTCTTTAAGCCTTCAGCAGGCCTTCCTTTACTCCCTGTTGTGCCTGTGACTGCTTTTCCTCTCCAGCTGGTTTACATTCCTGTGACACCTTTTAATAAGAAGCTACCAGAATGTGCAGCATTTTACAAAGTCAGGTGTTCAGGATTATCCATTCCATGAACACAGAAGAGTGAAAGGTCCAGTGTTTTTGTGGTACTGGGGATTAAACCCAGGGTACTCTACCGAACTGAGCTAAATCCTAGCTCTTTTTATTTTATTTTGAAATGGGTCTCACCACATTGCCCAGGCTGTGGTCTCCAACTTGTGATCCTCCTGTCACAGCCTCCTAACTGGGGATTACAGGTGTGCACCACCACACCAAGCCAGTGGTTTTTTTTTTTGGAGACGGGTTCTTACTGAGTTGCCTAGGCTGGCTTCAAACACTTGGAGTCAAAAAACCCCTGTCCCAGCCCCCAAGTAGCTGGAACTTCAGGTGTGTGCCACAATATCCGGCTGGTTCAATGTATTTAAAAGAAAACAATAAAACATGGGGGAAAAAAACTTGGTGATGAAAACCAACTAGGTGACTAATAATATGACTTCTGTTCTTGACTTTGACTTTTTAAGGGAGAATTGTTCAGTACTTCATTTTGTAAGTGGGTCAGGATTTGGAGTTCTAGATCTCCGTTCACATATGCCATGATAAATGGTTGAGGTATTTTGAGGCTTAAATCTAGTGCTTTGGTGACATGTTCTTTATAGGCATACCTTCCTTGATTTAATAGGAAGGATCTCTGCTCTGTATGTGCTTTTATGTGACTTGAAAAGGAACTAACCATTCCATTTAAATAGATTTCAATTAGGATGATGGGTTTAAGACAGCTCACAATGCCACATTTTCTAGACTCTTAAGATAGAATTGTCAAATTATAGTAAATAGAGTTAGAAATTATTTTGCGATTTTCTCAGCAGATTATAATTTCTCTTTCTGTACATCTAATCATTCTGGAAATAATAGTGTGAAGGTACGTTTTTCTAAAACTGAATATTTTCTAAATAGAGTGGTAGGTACCTTTTGGTTTAGAAGAAATGAAGCAGGAAGATTGTTACCCAGGAGAACAAGCAGAAAGCAGTCATTTTTCAGCCTCTTGTTTATTGCACCTTTGGCCACATTTTTGAAGAGGGACCCAGAATTGCCATATGTGTGAAAAATAAAATACTGGAATGAAAGTGAGATATTCGGAGTAAGCAGGTTACTTTCTTCTGTGGCTTGTAGTAACAGAAGCATGATCACAACAGACCAGCAGCCACAATTGGTGGCAGTGGAGAGTTCCTGTAGTTTGTATATTTAAATTTTCTTTTAAATTTTTTATTTATTGATATTCTTCTTCTTCTTCTTCTTCTTCTTTTTCTTCTTCTTCTTCTTCTTCCTCTTCTTCCTCTTCCTCTTCCTCTTCCTTTTTTTTTTTTTTTGTGGTGCTGAGGATTGAACCCAGGGGCACTCTACCACTGAGCTACATCCCTAACCCTGTTTATTTATTTATTTATTTTTTTGAGATAGGATCTTGCTCAGTTGCTGAGGCTGACTTTGAACTTGGTCCTCCTGCCTCGGCCTCCTGAGTAGCTGGGATTACAGGCATGTGCCACTGCACCTGGCTAGATATTAAAATTTTCATGGTTGAAAAATCACATAGAGGGGCTGGAGTGGTGGTGGCTCAGCAGTCGGAGCACTTGCCTGGCATGTGCGAGGACCTGGGTTCAAATCCCATCACCACATATACAACAAAGTATCAGAGAAACAGTGGCCAAATGAAAAAAATAAATAAAATTATTTCTCTCTTTCTGTCTCTCTCACTTTAAGAGAGAAAGGAACAGTGAGAGAAAGAGAGAGAGAGAGGATCAATTTTTTTAGTTTCTTGTTTTGGCTTTTGTTGCTCTGACACTTCACTGTGTACCTGATGCTGGGGCTTGAACCTGTGTGTCCACACATGCCAGTCTAGCACTGAAACTGCTGAGCCACAGCTCCAGCCCTCCTCTCTCTCTCTCTCTCTCTCTCTCTCTCTTTTAAAGAGGGACAGTGAGAGAGACAGAGAAAGAGAGAAACAACTTTATTTAGTTTTTCACATGGCCTTCGTTGCTGCAACACTTAGTTGTGTACGTGGTGCTGGGGTTTGAATCCGGGTCCTCGCGCTTGCCAGGCAAGCGCCGAAACCACTGAGCCACCGCTCCAGCCCCCCTCCTCTCTCTCTTAAAAAAAAAAAAAAAGAAA
>PVKS010036786.1:0-19088 GCA_004027875.1 Aplodontia rufa
GCATTTTAAAGAAATCATCTAGTAGAGGAAATTGGGAGGAGGCCGTTAAAATATTTTAGATATTCATAGTTTCTAATCATTCAATATGCAATTCCTATTATGATTCGAGTGTCTCTACAGGAGGTCATTTTGGGTAATGATTTTATGTTCCAAGATTCATCATCTCTGCTCTAAGAAGGGGAAAATGTCACTGAAAAAAATCTATAACTTTTGAGGAATAGAGGGACTTAGGGCAAAATCTCTCTATATTAAATTATGCCTTAAAATGTGGTTCAGATAAAAATAGATCTATTCTTTCTATTCAGCAATTTGAATTTCATTTTTAAGAAAATAAGAAAGATTGTTGAAAGCACTCTACATGGTATTTTTTTTTTATTACTTGCACTGTCTTAATACATTACTATTAGGTGATTTCTACTTCTCAGGGAAACTCTTTGGCCTTGTCTAATGTTCATTGATGAAACTGATTTAATATAAAAGACCTTTAAGTCCTTTCCAGAATTGTTTTTATAGAAATCGTCTTCAGGACTACTCTTGTTACATCCATCACAAGACCATGGGATGTTGAATGAGAGTTAGAAATATTAGTCTTTAAGATTGAACTGCTTTGTTTAATGAGAAGTGTATTATTTATTTGGAAATCTGAGGTTGAAATATTAATGCATGATTTGAAGTGTGTGATGAGCTTCATCTGGCCCTTCTGGCCCATAGTCCATCATATCTATTACATACATCTTTCAAATGTATTTGAAGGAGAACATTGACAAATGTTTTCATACCTTAATATCCTTGTCATAGCTGTGATTTCCAGAATCATTGAGCTGGTGAATGGAAATAAATGACTTTAGAAATACATAAGCGAGGAAACTACGTTCAGATTTCATAAAGGCTTTAAAATCCAGCCATTGGCATTGAATAACTGAATAATGAGAACTTACAGAAATAAATGTGTGCATGTATGTATGTTATATGTTTCCTACCTCATATGTATATAAATTTTCATTGATTTCTAAACTATGATATCTTGTACATTATTTTGGGCTTATTGTTTTGTCTCCTGGATCAGTGGTATTCAAATTTGACTTTGATTGCACTCTTTATAAATTTTTAAACAAACATTCATTCTTTTATATTACACATTATTTTCACTTCACTAATGTGGATTATGAAACAAAAAAGATATTTAGAAAAGAAATTTTATTTAATAATACTTCAGAGAAAGATTTTTACTTTTTGCTCTTTGTGACTTGAAAATATTTGGGAACCCCTATTTTATATTTTACAATAAAGTATTTCAAAGTTCTGAATCTCAGCTTGTTTTATTTTGATTCTTGGCTTTAATTTGCCACTATATAGGAAATACTTAATGATCTTTATGGTCTGATTTATTCTCCCTTCCTTCAAATATTACATAGGTACTTGGTAGTCAGTACAGATGTATTTAATTAACATGCAAAATCTGAGCCTCAAGGGATCTTAGAAACATAATTTTTAGTTTATTAGGTTTTACTAGTACAATAAAATATACTTGAGATATAACCAGGAAATGAGTTTATGGACACTGAGAACTTACTGTGAAATAGAGTTGGGCCTGTACTCTACCTTCTTATGTTTCCTGCCTATTTAGTGGATGTTGAAATATCAGAAATTCCTTAGATAGTGCTGAGGGGGAAATCAAAGACATAAGGAGATAGTTAGTTGATTTTTACCTGAGACTCTTTCACCTTCACCTTTACCACGTAACCAGAACAGGTCCCAAAAGGACACTTTTTTCACCCAAGATTAAAAATATATTGGCTATGTAGATCTAAATATTTTTGGAAGGGGCTGGAGCGGTGGCTCAGCGGTTTCGGTGCCTGCCTGGCAAGCACGAGGACCCGGGTTCAAACCCCAGCACCACGTACACAACTGAGTGTTGGAGCAAACTAAGGCCATGTGAAAAACTAAATATAAGTTGATTCTCTCTTTCTCTGTCTCTCTCACTGTCCCTCTCTCTTTAAAAAAAAAATATTTTTGGAAACTGCTTGGGGGCATGTATTATCCCTGATAGGTTGAAGATGAAGGTTTTAAAAATTCTTGTCTTTGAAGCAAGTTCCTGATTTAGGCTATGATAGACCTCCATTTGCAGAGTCCCAGAAGAAACAGTTCTTACCCACCAGGAAAAAGGGATTGTTGTTGAAATAAATAGTAGGCTAAAATGATAATCACAAGTTTGACCCATAGGGGTCTTTGTTGGTGGTTCAATGATCCTGGGGTCCCCACAGTTCTAGTAAATAGACAGACTTATAGAGCTTTGCTTAGTCTATACAATCCAAAACAAACAAACAAATGTAGATTTGCACTCTTCCAATTGCTAGACATTAATCATTTTACACATTCTTTCTGAACCAGACCCCAAAACATTGATGCAAGCATGTATTGTAGAATTTTTATTCTATGTTTCCCAAAGATATCTGCTGTCATTTATTAGCACTCTGAATTCAGGAAAAACAAAGTCAAAAAATTATGAGGATCACCCACCACTGGCTTTGAACTATGTGAATCTTGGAAAAAATAAAACACAACTGTCGGCACTTTAGGAGATCAGTGGTTAAGTGGAATTTGGAACTAAGTCTATTTCACAGTGGATACTACTGTCCACAAAACTAACATTGTTGTTTTTCTGGTTCCTGAAAGGACAGCTGCAGTAGATGAACTTGGCTGCTGGCAAGTTCCCTACACAAACTCTCTGACAAGTTGTTGAAGACTTACGGCCAGAATAGCCAAATGTAAGATTGAAACTATGCCTGCAACTTTAAAAAAGTCAAATTTAAGCAGCTCTAGACACCAAGGTGGATTGATTCCACATCCAAAATCGTGAACAATTTAGGGATGCTCATTTCATTCCCAAATGAGGTACATATTTCTCCAGGCAAAGGTGGAAGGGTCCCAAGAGATTGATGGGGGAATATTGTAAAGCAATCAGGCAGTGATTAAAATGATTTCAATTGTTCCAGGTGTAGTCTCTTTTCTAAAGCATGATACCCCTGCTGTGCACCTGCTATGTACCAGCTATTTTCCTGGAAATTTTTTTTATAATTATTCTGATAAATAAAGAGTACCGGAAGCTAGTTTATTTCACCTGAAGGGCACAGCAGTATACTTTTGCCATTTTACCTCAAGGCAATGCCAACTCTCCTACACACTGTCATAATCCAAACATTACTGCCTTCTCATTCCACATCACACTGGTCCTCTGTAGTAATGTCATGTTATTACATCTGTTTAGCAGGGACTAGTAGATATCCTTGGCATCTTGTCAAGTTGTATTTTCCCCAAATAGCCTCAGCAGTACCTCACATTCACAAGCTTTCCTTAAAAAGTGATTTTGACATTCCTCCCACTTAGAAGTGAGCATCTATTTTTCATTCTCTGAAACTGTTGAGTTTTGCCTACTACTCTTTCCTAAAGAACAGGTCAGAAGTGGTGCTATGTGTCATACTTGGTTTGGGTCATAAAAGATGAAATGGCTTCCATTTTATTCAGTGTACTTGTGCTTGAAGACTTCACTGGATGAATAAAGAGAAAGACACTCCTGCTCAAGAACATGCAAAGGCCATACAAAGTCCAGATACCCTGTCAAGAGGGAGAAGCCTGGCTTTCCTCCAGCTGCTTCAGCAGCTTATCTTTCCAACATCTGCCATAATCTGACTGCAACTATATGAGAGCTCATGAATCAGAACTGCTCAGTCAAGCCTTTCCCACTTGCCTCATGGAAACCATGGGAGATAAAATGATTGTTGTTCTTTTAAGTCACTAAATTTTGGAGTGATTTGTTACATACCAATAGATAATCCAAACACCTGGTGAGATATGTTCCTGCCCAGGGTGGAATATAAGCACAATGAAAATTTATATGCCTGTCATTTTGGAGAAATTTCTGGTACTCCTGTAGTTCAAGACATGTCAGGATATTATATTCAAAGTACAAAACAAGTTTCTATATTTTGCACAATTCCTACAACTTCAGAAAGAGACTTTTGAAGGAAATAGAGTATCACATTTGGGAGCAGCTAAACCAGACTGCATTTTAAGGAGCTCTGTCTACTATTTAGACATCATGTCATAGCAAATCCTATGCTGTTCTGATTCTCTTTGGAAGATTACAATACTCTAGGGTTCTTATGTAAGGACCTATTAGGACAATTATAATTTAGGCCACTTGGGTTTGGGGTACAGCTGTAGTATTTACTCTTTTTAAAAATAGCTTGCTGTTGGGGCTGGAGCGGTGGCTTGGCAGTTACGGCGCTTGCCTGGCATATGCAAGTACACAGGTTCAAACCCCAGCACCCATGTACACAACTAAGTGTCAGAGCAATGACAGTCATGTGAAAAACTCAATAAAAATTGATTCCTTCTGTCTCTCTTTCTCTCACTGTCCTTCTCTCTTTAAAAAATAAAAATAAATACAAATAGCCTGCTGTTGACCTCAGAGATTCCAAGTGTCCATGAAAATTGAGCATCTAAAATAAGCAAAGTGCTCAATGACCCATTGAACCATAAATATGGGTAGTTGGTCATTATAAATTATAAAATTAGGTTTGGGCAGATACCAAGGGTACTGGGATGTTGCGTGACCAGGTGGCGCCTACTCCCAGTGCGTCCATTTTTGCTTCATGGTCTTCAACCTACAAATATGATCACATGGAGGCAGAGAAAAACATTCAAGATGATTTTCAGATGTTTTGGCACAATATGCTGAAACCAGTCTGAAGTGGAAATACAGATTTACATCTTATTTGGGAGATATCCCTGATACATCTGGTTCTCCACTTTGCTTGGAAAAAGAGATAATCACAAATATGGGGCTTTATAAACAGTCAAGAAAAATTGTTAATGATTCTGAGGGATAGATTGAAAGTTATAAAGACAGGCATGAAGGATTGGTAATAAGGAGGTCTTCGAAAGATGTATGTCAGTGGAAGTCTAAGAAGACATCCAGAGTGTGAGAATATATATTCAATTCCATGTGAATTCTCTGCAAAGGGAATCCCTGAAGATTCTGAAGATGATTTCAGAATCATCTTTTGACCACAAGGTCAAAACTATTTCTGTAATAATGCCAAGATTTTCCTTCACATTCTTTCACAAGTATAGAGGAAAGTTTTGGCGAGTTTAAGTGGATATGTGATATTTCTACATACTGAATGTAGAAATAGATATGAGACTCCAGCTGTTTTTTATTAAGCCAGGCATTAAAGAGATTAACAAAAAATGTGAAATAATGTCGTGTTCGCTACCCACTATTTTACTTTTCACAAAATGTGTTTTTTGCATTGATATAAAGTATAATAATTATGGTTATGTTTAAATGAATTTATGAAATATATTAAAATTTTCTTAATTTTAATTTCTATTATGCTAAACATCAGTAGATATAATTCATGAAAATAAAGTTCTTTGAAGTCCACAATAGTTTTTAAGCTAATGAAGGAATCCTGAGAACAAAAACTTAAGAAGTACTGTCCTATTCTATTACCTACCTTGTTGTATTTATTTAATGTTTTCTGATGCTTCTCTTATAAGCAGTTGTCTACTAAACTGCCTACTTTTAAATTCTAGCCACTTGTTCAATTTATCAAGGCCACTTGAATCTAGATTTTGATGAGTAAAAATTTGACATTTCTCTTTCTCTTTCTTTGGTCACTGCACAAATTAAAATAGCTGCTCTCTCCTTTGTCAGATCATGTCATGATGAAAATGCTTTATTAACCTTGGCACAGGTCAATCATAGCTTGGAATCTATGTGTAATTATTCATCATAGTCCACCAAATGATGGCACATTAATGCTACACTTATGTTGTCGATTAGACCACATTTCCTCACCTGTTTCTGACCGAGTGTTCAATGACATAAGCATAAGTCATAGCAACAAAGTCATATTGTCTATACTAGATTGTAATTGTTAATAATCCCAGGTTTATCCTTCCATTTAACAAGGTTATTGGCAGGACTCAAACTCAAATTCTCTTCTGCAATGGATAGCAGCTAGGACGATAGCTCAGTTCTTTTTGTCTGTCATCTATTAAATTCTGTGAATTCTCTACAGTCTACTTTGGACTGCACAGTTCAGCAAAAGTCCTGACATTGTTTATGTATATGTAGATTTGGAACCCTCCCATCATTATAGATGCCTTTTTCCAGAAATTTCTCCTTGATTTCCAGTTATTCTGACATCCTCAAACACCACACGCTGACATCTCCTTTCCTTCGAAGACAAGGGGGTATTCTCAGGAGGAAAGTTTTATAAATGTGGATCTCACCCAGTACAGTGCCTTCATATACCACCTCCTCCCCAAACCCAGTGTTCATCTGTTGTTAAGTTGTCTTAATGTTTGCAAATGCATTCATTTTGTAATAGAATTCATACTAATTGTCCGTGGGGAGTTTAGTAGAAGACAAATCATCATTACCATTCTACCATTTGATTTTTTAAAAATATATAGGTCATCTCTGTGTTAAAAAGTACCAGTGAATCAAAGATATTTCCTTTAATCAAGAAATAGAAATTGCAAGTAAAATTCATTATCAATCATTGCTTATTTTGATAACTCCCCTTTACAAATATACATATCACACATTTTTTAACAGATGTAATCAGCTTTATAATTATAAGGCAGGAGTCATATTTCTATTTATATTTATCATCATGAATAGCTCAGGTTTGAAATCAAAATAGAAAGATAAATTTTTTAAAAAATATAGGAATACTAGAGAACTTTCCTGCAGGTATAACACATTGTGTTCAAGATCTCTGCCATTTTAGTTACAGTAAACCTATTATTTAAAGTTACATTGTTGGGCTGAAGTGATGGCTCAGCAGCTGGAGTGCCTGCCTGGCATGAATGAGGACCTGGGTTCAAACCCTAACACACAACTAAGTGTCAGAGAAACAAAGGCCACATGAAAAAACAAACAAAATGGATTCTCTCTTTCTCTCCCGGTCTTTCTCTCTGTTTTTAATGTAGTTCTATTTTAAAAATTTTATTCAGGAGTTGTGTTGTTGTACAATAATAAATGCATATGTAATAACAGTAAATTATGCCCTTAATCCTAATATAGAATCACCCCCACATCACCCACACCCCAGGTTTGACTACCTCCATAACAGATATAAATGTCTTTATATACATATGAGATTGTGGATTTTCCAGAATCAAATGATTGCACAAGTATTCATATTTTGTTTTAAGAAAGAGGGGACAGGGAAAGAGAGAGAGAAAGAGAGAAGCAATCTTTTTTAGTTTTTCATGTGACTTTCATTCCTGGGACACTTCGCTGTGTACCTGAGCTGGGGTTTGAACTTGTGTGCTCGTGCATGCAAGGCAAGTGCTGTAACTGCTGAGCCACCACTGCAGCCCTCACATTCTTACATTACAGATAGAAACCCATTTGCATGTGGACTGGATTAATAATGCATAGTGCCTCCTATGGAAATAACAGTTAATTAATTCTGACTCTTCACTCAGAGCTTATTTACTATCTATTTTAGGTACTTACTACTTACTTTCTTGTGTGATGATCAATTTTATCTATTTGACAAGACTGTGTTGTCTGGTTGTTTGGTCAAATACCAGCCTAGATACTGCTAGGAAGATATTTTTTGGATGTGATTAACATTTATAATCAGTAGACATTAGTAGATCTCCCTACTTTATTTAGGTAAACCCATTCAGTCAAATGAAGCCCTTAAGAGCAGAGACTGAGGTTTCCAGGAGAAGATATATTGTCTCAAGACTGTAAAATGGAATCTTGCAAAAGTTTCTAGCCTAGTATTCTGCCCCATAGTTTTCAATTCTGTGAGCCATTTTCTTAAAATATATCTATCTTTATATCTTCTGTTGGTTCTGTTTTTCTGATAAATTCTAACACAAGGAGAATACTCAGTGACTCCTATTATTTTTCAGAAAATGAGATGCTGGTGCTCATTTTGACAAATTTTACACTATTTCATCTCCATTCTATAAAGCCATTCCTGACTTCTCCATTGATATTGAAATTACTTTCAGTGAACATTTTTATAACTGTAAACAAAGAAGTTACACAAATAAAAATGTCAGAGTTTAACACTTATCGACACCTTTATCTGCTTTGGAAAGAATTAAAATAAACGGAAAGAGTCAAAAAATTATCATTTGTTACTTTGTATTTAAATGATTTTATATTAAAAGAGAACATTCAAAAAAGATGTTAAAGATTTAAAGATTAATTTCCATACATCTTAAGGAATTATGAAAAAACACACATTGGGGACCGAGATTGTAGCTCAAGGGAAGAGCATGTGCTTAGCATACATGAAGTCCTGATTTCAATTCCCAAGATATCCCTAAAGATAGAAAGAAAAACATCATATTTTCACAAAAGTTCCAAATTTTCCATAAACCTGTCTTATGTTCTAATTTGTAATCCCTAATCCAACATATCCCCTAAACCCATGCAATTTGCTTTTACATACCAAATGAAACAGAAATAAAAAATGATGACGTTGATTCAGTGTTGTCTTTTTTTCTTGTTTTAACTTTTTAAAAAAAAATAATTCACAAGATGTTTTGTTGTTAGCTTATTCACAAGAAACAACGCTGCACTTTTGCTTGAATTTAAGTTTAGAGTTAAGTAACACTGATAGCACTGAATCTCCTCTTTATGTGTATGGTAAAAAGAGGAAACTTCCATTAGCTCAAAAACAACTGTCCAGGTCGACCCAACTCATGAGGCTGCAGGATGTGGCTGGTGGCTGTTTACGCTCACTTCCAATACTCTTCCAATCCAGGCTGATACATCTCGATCTTTTCACCACCGAATATTCAGTTTATAAGCACTTTCATAGTTGGTAACTTACAAATCAGGACAAATGAATAGAAGTTTATGACTTGTTCAAGGGAGAGGTTTCACAGAATTTGAATTTATGGATCCCTCTAATGAGTTAACTGAAAGGACAATGCATGTCTCAGAACATGGAGTACCCCACAGCCATGTGTCCATAAAGCCCCTGACTCCTTGTGCTTGGTGTTAAGTGAAGGCTTTGCAAGCAGGGCAGCAGAAAAATGGGGTTGAGAACAGCAATTCCTCTTGGGATCATTCCACAGAGGCTGTTGCCTGAGCGTTCCCTCCATTGTGATTCTCAGGATGGCAGGGCATCCTGATCTTTTATTTCTCATCAAAGGCAAAATGATTGAGAGTTGTTCTTTACTGATTGAATAGATTATCACATAAATGTCCACTTGTTAAAGAAAAGGAACCAGGAAATAAGCAGAGCTGAACCAAACACACTGAGGGCACTGCACAGGGGCTGAGAAAGCCAGGGATGATGTGGAAAAACACTGGGTGGGTGGCACCACTAATCAGGACCCAAGTGTGATTATGGCTCTTTTTATTGATCCTGGAAAATGTTTTTGCACATCCTGTTTGCTTTCCTACAGAAGTTGATTCACCAGAGTCACCACTAAAAGTAATAGTAAAGCTTTCAAGAAATCTGAAATCTAGATCTAGTCTGTTTATGACCTATAACACAGGGTTAATCTATGGTCACAAGAAGGCCTGTTTTCTGATAACAGCCTTTTTAATATATTTTTATTAAGGAGTTGAGTTGTTGTACATTCATAAATGTGTATAAAGTAACAATATGATATGCATTTGATCCTAAACCATAGTTTATCCTACATTGCCCACACCACAGACTCTTGATTCTTTTATATTATGCCCCTATAATAAATATAAATGTCCATATATATATATATATACATATATATATATATATATATATAATTGTGTATTTTCCAGAATTAAATGATTATACACATATTATTTGATTTCTACGGGGGTAAAGAGTATGACACACTGTTGATTGTCTCCCTAGATCCCTCCCTATCTTACCTTCCTATCCCATCCCCTACCTCTCCTCTCCCCCCTCTCTCCCACACTTGAGTGGCTCCCCTAGATTATGTGTTGCTATGCCCTTGATGGGTCCAATACATGAATTTGACTAATTTTCACTCCAGCCTCCACACATGAGGGAAAACATTTGACCCTTGACTCTCTGGGTTTGGATAACTTTGGTAACAGCCATTTTACGAGTTGCTTTAAACTGAAAGGCAAGAAGCAGAGGAAAAGGATGTTGGCTTCACATTTGTCCTTTCCAAGCCCATCCCCAGTTCCATTTGCAAGACCTACGGAACATAATGACCAACCTTCCCATTCTGGTATCTGACACAGTGTGACTCTAGTTTGCATAGGATCCCCAAGCTCTCCAAAGGCTGCACAGCTTTGGGGCATGGAGAAATGATTCTCTGAATGCTGAAACTGTGTTCCCCAACAAGGCCTCTTCTTCAGGGGCTTATGTGTGGTGAATGTGAATGATTAGGCTGTAGGAAAATATGAGATACACATGAGCAAATGTGGAATGCTCCAGGGATTCTCAGACTAATTGGAGAAGTCTGCTGATGGCCTGTAGCTATATAGGGGCTCTGTAGTTACATAGGTCAATGGAATCTATAAATTCCTGGCAGTGTGATCTTTGTTGAACCCACAGTTTGTAAGGCCTGGGTGCTTTTGAGTTCTTGTATTAGTGGAGTTCATGAATAATTCTTTCTTCCCATTACTTCATTCAGATGATATTGAGAGAACGCTCCCTGAATTTCCTTGTAACTTAATGTTACTCGTTATCGTTTACACATTAACCAAACACACTCAATTGAAAAATCGTACACTTGACTTACTTCTATTATTTTCTTCACTGTTAGCAGCACTCAAATTTCTTTCTATTTCTACACTGCATTCAAAGAGTTATTTATGAACACACAATGATAAAATAAAGAAAGCTGTCCCTATGTGATCATTCCAGGAAAAAAAAAACTGGTCACAGTAATGTCTTTAAATATATAATATATATGTATATTACATATACACATATATGTATATATATATATATATACATATATATATACATTGTATATGTACAAATATATTGTATTTGGGGAGTGGGAATTTGAAAAGTCATTAAAAATGACAGCTTGCATATCGTAGTTTTATTATTCCATAAAATTAATTTACTATGTCTTCCAATTGCTGTTCTGTGTAGTGGATATCCTGCAGTGAATGAAGAAGCCTAGGGTCCCTGCTTTCACAGAGCTCACATTTTAGTGGGGGAATACACAGACTGTGAATAAATACATGAATAAAATACATAAAGTAAGATACAATGACATGCTAGGGAGGAAAGGAAGCAGGCTGAAGGTGGATAGTGTGAGTGTGTGAGTATGTTGAGGAGGGGGACACTGGTATTTTAAACAGGTTTCCAGAGAGATGTCAATGATAAAAGAACCAGAAGACTCGAAGGAGGGGGCTTCATGGATACATGGAAGGAAGAGCTCTCCAGGGAGAGGGAAGAGCCAGGGCCAAGTCAGAGGACTGCCTGGTTAGGAGAATAGCGTGGAGGCTCCACTAGAAAGCACGAGAGCAGAGTATGTGGACAAGAGATCACAGAGATTTGCAAAAGTCATGAAATTTGGATTTCTAACTTTCAATAACCTACTTCCTTCCTTTCTTCCTCCCATCCTTCCTTCCTCCTTCCTCCCATCCTTCCTTCCTCTTTCCCTCCTCCTTTCCTTTCTCTCTCTCTCTCCCATTTCTTCCTTCCTTTCTTCCCATCTTTCTTCTAGGGATTTAATCTAGGGATTCTACCACTGAGTTACATACCCAGTCCTTTTTATTTTGAGACAGAGTCTCAAGAAGTTGCTGAGGCTGGCCTCAAATTTCTGAGATTACAGCATGTGCAATGTGCCCATCCAGACAGTATTTTCTTTGTCTTTGCAAAGGGTTTTCAGAATCTATGTGGAACATACATTGTTTTACACCAGTAAGAGGTAATAAAGTTGATTTTGATTGCAGCAGTTCTGAGAGGAAAATGTGAACCGAGGTGCTCATACTTGCAGCAGCAATAGCATTCAGCAGCTATAAAATACACTCAGAAGCCACTAGCAACAATATTGGGTAGGGGTGTGATTTCAGGTGATGTCAGTGACCTAGAGCCTGCATTTGTCATTGGGGCATGGACTGGGGCTTGATTTTGCAGGAAGCACAACAGGAGAAATCACTCTGGCTTTCCTAAAGGATTGCTGCTGAGCAACGCAGGGTGCTGAGTTTGTACCCCAATCTGGAGCACACCCAAAGACAGTGGCCTGGGGAAGCTCACAGGGCCTCAATTAAAAATGCAATAGCTTCCATATACCACCCCATCAATGTCTTCCCACTATCAATGAAGTAGTTTTATTTTTTGAAAGTGCTAATGATTGAACCCAGGGCCTTGAACAGCCTAGATGAGCACTCTACCACTCAGTTATAGCCCCAGCAGAAATATAAATTCTCAGTTCCCACCCCAAACTGCTTAATCCCAAACTCTGGAGATGTGGTCCAGAAATCTGCACTTCATAAGAATCTCAGTTGATTCTGATGCAGGCTAAAGTTTGAGAATCATTAGCAAATGGGAGAAAAAAAAAACAAACTTGCAGTGCTTACTTAGCAGACTTTCAAGGACCTGCCCATGTGTTCTCTACCTGGATCTTTGGCCACATCCCATCATGCTCCCTCAGGCCAATCGAACTGGCCCATACCTGCTTTGGTTACTCAACATCACACCTCTTCCCACATCTTTCACTCAGTCTCTTCCAGTTTGTACCCATTTTTCTTACAGTGTGAGGGTTAATTATCTCCCTTTCTAGACTGTAGACTCCAAAGACTGTTAGTACCAGGGCCAGGCACTATAAGCTTGGATGCAACAGCCACGCTAATATGGTGCCTGGCCAACAGTGACTTGCTATACAGTCCTCCCTTGGTATCTGCAGGGCATTTATTTCCAGTCTCTCTCAACTCTGCAGTCACTAAAATCTATAGTCCTTTATATCAAATGACATCATAGTTATATTTGAGTTTAACCTACACATATTCTCCTATATATTTTTGTTAAAAATTGTAGTAGATGATTGTTTTGTACTAAGTTCTTGTACTGGGCCCTAACAGGACAGGCTAAAAATTAAAATGAAGTTACTATAAAGTTCCATGTCACCAAGTGGAATCTAAGCTGTTTATCTGAACTTCTTAGAAATTAGGATTAGAGATCCAACAGCCAGAATTTCACAAACAGGCTGGTTTCAATTGTCTTAATAATAAAGTTCTTTTTGCTTTAATGCTTACACAAAAGAAGTAGCCTGAAATAACCTGTCATTAACTAAGCAATTGTTATATTTTTGTTTTTCTCTTTCCCTGTCCCACTTTACAAAGAAATTAACTTTGAAATGACCTATCAATTTTTATAGTTTTATAGTTTCTGTTTTCTTTAGTTACTCTATCTATATGAAACCAAACTTTTCTACTTGGCCAATGGAAAAATTTACTCTATTTTATGGAATGGAATGGAATGGAATGAAATGAAATTATACTTGATTCCAGAATTGAAAATTAAGTCAATTAAGATCATTATACCAAATTATTGTAATTTTGTCCTGTGCTACTTTAAATCATCATTGTATTATTTATAATACCTAACAAATGAAATGCTGTGCAAAAGTTGCTACATGCATTCTTTAGGAAATAATGTGCCATAGTTTGGATCTCGTCTTGAAAATGTGGTCCCTATACTATATAGAACTTGGGAGGTGGCAGAACTTTTAGGAAGGGGAGTCTAATAGGAAGAAGTAAGGTCATTGGGAGCATACACTGGAAGGAGGTATTGGGACCACAGTGACTTCCTGTTCCTCTGGTTTTTGCTTCTCAATCACCTGGAGGTGAACAGGCCTCCTCTGTCACACACACTCCTTCCACCAAATATTCTACTTTATCACAGAACAAAAAGCAACGTGTTGAACATGAACCTCTGAAACTGTGAGCCAAAACAAACCTGTTTCTTTTTAGATTGATTTTCTTGGGCTTTTAGTCATAGTAATAGAATTTTGATTGGAAGAAGTCTATTCAGTAGAGACACAGTTTAAAACATATATATATATATATATATGTTTTATATATATATATGTATATATATATATGTGTGTGTGTGTGTGTGTGTGTGTGTATACACACATATGTGTGTGTGTGTGTGTGTGTATACACATTATATCCATGATTATTTGAATTCATTTGGATCCATTGGCAGTGGAACCCATGCATATGGGGAGCCAATTGTACTTTCTTTTTTACTATTATCAAATGAAACATAAGGAATTAAACCAGCACCAGTTGTTGATATTATGCCAGTGAGTGGCCACTCCACTGAAATTTAGAAAGCCAAGGACAGTGCTTACCGAACAGATCCTAAGGAGAGCATCTTGGTGAGATGGGAGGTGTGATTGGTCTGAACTAGCATGTGCTTTCTGATAAAGATGGTTCCAAAGGGCTCTGGACTGAAGGAGAAGCCACAAAAGTTTTGGATTCCTAGAAGGAAGCTGAAAGGCAGGAGTCTGAACTGAAAGTGGACATCAGAGATCCTTAAAGGCAACATGGCCCAGTTTGTTAGCAAGGTGGAGGTCATGCCTAATAGTGAATGCTGAGGTGTGAAGAGCTTATGTTCTCATATTCTTGGATTAGATCCTTTTTTTCATGGTTAGTTGTGTGAACAGCATGCCATAGAGCCTTTTTAAGTCTCAGATATCTTTGTATGAAATGAGGCTGCTTATAGTACCTGATAATAGAAACTGACATTTATTGAGCAGTGCTATAAGTCATCTCTTTTAATCTTAATAGTCATTCTGTGACACTGGAATTTGGTTCTTCCCTTTCAGAGTACAGAGACTCACTGACTGGCCTAGAGTCATATAAGGAGAATACTATGGGAGAATAGACTTGAATGGAATCATCACTTTGGAGACTGAGTTATTTGTCCTTATGCTATGTCATCTCCCCAAGAGTCTGCAAAGTTTAAATGAGATATATATGTAAAGCAATCAGCAAGTGACTCAGTCATAGTCACATTTTATTTCTAGGACTAAGTTGGCTGTAGGATGGGGAGAAATAATCTTAGAACATGAAAAAGAACTTTGGGATGGATAGAGATCTCTCTCATTGTTTCTATCTTTTTCCTGTGGCTTTGGGAATCATGTTTATTCTCCTAACTGCCTCATTTGTCCAATAACTTTTTTCACCTAAAGTTGACTGAATCCTTATTTCCAAACAAAAACAAAAACAAAAAAAATTGCTGTTTCAGAATCAGTGGCCTTAATCCAATTGTGGAGGGTGATGCTTCAAAGAGTGCAGCCTTAGCTTCTGGCACAAATCTTTGGAATCTCCTCTTTGCACTCTTTAGAGAAAGCTCATGAGTGAAGTGATGCAGCCTCCAGGTCTTTTATGTTTCTGAGACTGGAATTCTCCACCCTGTAGCTTCAGTTCACAAGAATAATTTTGCAAAGAGTTCTGACTGTCTCCTGACATTAAGACAATGCAAAAAGCAAAGGCAGGCACATAGCACCAGAAACATTTTCTCCTGTGCCACTCAGGCAGCATCAGTCACGGGGTGGGAAAACTGCTGGGCTTGGAGGTCTTGGAGCATAATACCAAATACAAACCCAGGATGACAATCTGTATCCTGTATAGGGGAGGAAAAAATGTATTTATCCTCTACTTGTCTTAGGTTCTCTGGTGGGGTCCCTATGAATTAGATTGATAAAAGACAGATTAAATATGGGAAAAAAGAAATTTATAAGCATGTGCTTTGTTCATTTACATGGCAGTACATAGAGATGAGGTGGTGGTTAGAACTGCACTTATATAACCTCTTAGTAAAACAACAATGCTTTTTTCCCTCTCTTTTTCTTTTTAGGGAAGTTGCAACACAAAGCCAAAAAAGACTAGACAAGAAAAGAAAAAGAAAACAACACCAAAAACAACGGAATGTTGAACTTCTAGGTTGATAACTTGCGGGAAGGTAAAGAAATGAGGGAACCTACTGGAAGACAAGATTTGATCAAGGGTGGTTATATACGTTCCTCTGACCTGTTCTCCTGGGGAAACATCTGCATTTCCTTGCAGAAAAGGGGACAGCAGAGTTTTTCTTGCGTCTGCTTCTTTTCAACTTCCTTTAGCTCAAAAGAATTCTCTGTTAAAGTGGCATAATTTGCCTTGATGGATTTTGTTACCCTTTGCAGGAAGGGCAGCCCCTCCCAGATGACTTTATAAATAAACCTTTTGTCCTCCAAACTTTCCTTTAGCTGCAGGACAGAGGACAGGGCAATGATGGAAGCTGTTGTTGTGCTCAAAATCACTAAGCACATCTGATTTCCAAGGCCACAGAGGTGCTCCTCGTTTCTTCAGTGGTTCGGTTTTAACAGCTTGGGTTTGATTTGAATTCGCACCTTATGTTCAGCAGGATTGTTGTTAGGTAGCTCAGTTGGCGCCTGTCTTATTGCAGCCTTGGACAAGTTCTATGTGTACCTGTCTTTGCACAGAGTGAGAAATTGGCCTGTTGAAAATTGAATTGTGTATCCTCCGAAAGATACATCAAATTCGTTCCTCAGCCTTAGAACCTGTGAATGAGATCTTTTCCGGAAACAGAATCTTTGTAGATGTAGTCAATTTAAGATGAGGTCATTGAGTAGATCTTAATCTAATGTGACTGGTGTCCTTATAAGAAGGAAATTTGGATACAACACATATAGAAAGGAAGATATCATGTGAAAATGGATGTTACTACAAACTAAGGCACACCTGGGACTAGGAGGATGCTTCCCTAGAGGCTTTGGAGGGAATAAGTTCCTTTTAACACCTTAATCTCAGACTTCTTGCTTCCAGAACTATGAAAGAATAAATTTCTGTTCTTTAGAGCCACCCAGTTTATAATGTTTTGTTATACAGAGCTAGAAAAATAACATAGGGCTCCATTCTAGAACGGACAAGGAAGCAGGAGTGTGGGGTTCTTTGGAAGTAAAACTGCCCTTTGTATGCTTCAGAGCCACTTTCAGATGTCAGGGTGATGATACGGAAGGAAATTGTTCTGGAAGCCTTGACCTTCTTGTCTCAAGGTGGACAGTCCAGGTTGATGGACTGCAGGGGTCTCACAGCATGATCCAGCCCAGCAACAATACCCCAGCATGAATGTCACCTTTCTGAATATAGTGACTGCAAGCTAGCAGTCACACCTCATGTTGCAGGCCATTCCTCTACACTCTCCTTGGAGTGTCTCAGTCATTGTCTAGAGGACCTGTCATCATGGACCACAGGAGCCCAGAGAGGCAGGCTGGCCAGTTACCTTGACAACCTGATGATGTAATGCTTTAAACTACTTCCTGGCTGCGGGTCTACTGTGATTTTTTTTATACTGTCAGCTCCTCCCAACCCAGGCGGCACACAGCTGAAACAAGAACAGTACAATGCACTTTTAATGATCCCCTTAGTGGCATCTGTAGGATACATTTGCATTTGCAATGAGAGGTGAACCTAGTGTCTTTAAACTGCATGGAATTTTTGCCCAGGGGCCCCGCGCCTACTGCTGGCAGGTGGGCTTCTGCTGTGGGTGCCCCTTTCTGGCTTTGCTGGCTTTCCTCTTTCTCCTTGTTATGCTTTAGTTCCGATTCCCTGCAGCAGTTCAGTAACAAACAAAGAATGTGTCCATCATTTCTGGGAACTTCCCCACCCTGAGCTGGACTCCGAGTTTGTTAAAAAAATCTCATCCCAGGAGATTTCTTAACAAAGCAATTTCTTTGTTTTCAGTTATTTTTACCCCCTGTAAAAATCTTTTGGGTTTTGAAAATCTGTTTTTCAAAAGCAAGGCTGCTGAAGCAAGTCAACATTAGCACTGGCTTAACACCGGATTCTGGAGCTTTCTTTCTAGTCCTTGTGAAAAATACCCCCAGGCAACGTCCTGATTAGCAAGAGTGGAGCAGGCAGGGGCTTTCTGGAGGGTGGCTGCAGCTGTGCTGTGACAGAAGCTTAAAGTGGGTGCACGCACAGCTGTGTGTATGAGGGATTTGATTTGCCTGTCTCTTTCAATGAGGAAGTGGACACTCCTCTAACAGCAGGCAAGAGAGGGGACAAACAGCAAAACCCCATGTGCTGTGCCTCTCTAGTGCTGGCATCAGTGTCAGCTGCAGAAACCTAAAAGACTGAGTTGCAAAAGCCAGTGCTGTATCCTCTACCAGGCTTTATGTGAGTGATAGCCAAGGGGCCTTCTGCACTCTGGGGTGGGGGAGTCATTGTGCAAGGATTCTTTTATCTGCTCCCATGGGCAAGGAGTCCTGATCTGCTGTTAGAAACATAAAGGTTCTGACGGTATACCAGTCCAGGTGTCTGGGGTCACAGGTTCACCATTTTCATACAGTGGCTCAGTGTCAAAGCCAGGGAGTTCTCTGTTCAGAAGCCCTCAAGCCAGAGAATGCTTTCTGGATGGTAGAAGGGAGGGAAGTGCCAAGTGGTTAAAAAAACTCCTCAAACATAGATACTATTTTCCAATGCCAAGACAACTTTATGATGACCACAGCTTCCTAATGCTGACTGTCATTCTACCCCTTTAGTTATGCCTTGAAAATGGTGGCTTGCCATCTGCCTATAACTGGGGGTCTCATGATCTAGACAGCAGGAATAGTATGAGACAGAGAGGGTCAGAAGAGAGGCCGCTGGATCATTGCAGGATGGAGAACATGTTAGTGTTCGGGACCTAGTTATATTCTCCCCTTTTTGGGTAACATGGATGATATATTTATAAATACTGATCCTTTTTCATTTTATTGATAATCCCAGCATAAACTGAGACCTTGTGATATAACTACATGTTGTACAACATTTATAGTTGTATGACATAAGTTGGGGTTACTCTTATTTCTGTGTCAATATATATTTTTTGCATGATTTGCCTTAAAATTGAGCATTGCCACGTGATCTCTTTGATGCTAAGTGAAGATAATGATATCATGGCATTCAAGAAAGGAAGATTATTTAGGGGCTCAAATTGGAAGGGGGATAGGAGAAATGAATCATTTTGGGGTTTACAGAATATAGGAATGTAAATCCAGAGCATTTGTGCTGTGGCAGCCAGTACCATATTTATGATAGAGCAGATGTATTATGCAGATTC
>PVKS010036787.1:0-19097 GCA_004027875.1 Aplodontia rufa
TGGCAAGAAGGGAAGCTGAGAATTTTTGGACTCAAACTGACAGCTTGGTAAGCTGCACAAAGAGGAAAGGAGTAACAACCCTCAGTATATATCTTAAGAAGAAATGGAAAGAAAGACAGTTGGGCTAGACAGTGAACATCTATACTCACTGTTTATTTCAACCATCTCAGTGGAAACAATTCCCTCATTTCTTTTTTAAGAGAGAGAGGGACAGTGAGAGAGAAAGAATTGATTTTATTTAATTCTTCATGTGGCTTTTGTTACTCCAACACTTCATTGTATACATGGTACTGGGGTTTGAACCAGCATCCTTGTGTATGCCAGGCAAGCACCATAACCACTGAGCCACCACTCCTTCCCCAATTCCCTCAATTTTTCATGAAGGATTTTTTTTCTTTTCCTTTGTTTGTGTTTTGGTGTATATGTTCATTGTGCTGATTATTTCATGGAGATATATAATTTGCTGTGCTTTTTTTCATTTTTAGCATTTTTTAATATGTAGTTATTTTTCCTTGCATTGCCTTTTGGGGGCTGAGTTTTGGATTAGTATGTTTTGCTTTTGTTTTGAATTGTTTTTCATTTTTCTATTTTTCCTGTTCCTCCTCCTCTTTTTCCTTCTGATAACAGCCAAATTTCATTATTCTCTTGTTCACTCTTCTGCTACTTTGTTACTTCTGTTTATTCCCCTCCTTCCTTATAACTATCACTTCCTACATCTCTTCTGCATTCTCTCTTTGAAATTATAAGCTCTTTTCTATCTTCCTTTCATTTTTTCTTTTTATTTAACTGTATTCTTATCAACTTCTAGCACTAATTGGTTTATATAACTCTTGCCCTCACCATTAATGCTGTTGTAATCAATACTTCTGTGGATGCCATATTTGACATCTGTTGTTTTCTTTAATGCCAGAAATAATTGAAGGTTGCTTACTGTTTTTGCCAAAGGCATTTGCTGAACCTACCATTTCTATCTTTTGTGGCATTTAGCATCATAGTTGTCATAGTAGGAACCAAGTATTTAGTTTAATGCTACATATTGTTTGCATCAGTTGTTGCTATTTGTTTCCCATGTGAGAAGCTGGGAATCTACAGGAACACTAAAAGTTCACAGGTTAGAGATTGTGCTGGTGTACTAAACATTCCCTGACAGTACTTCAACTCAAAGAATGGAGGAGACAAAAATCAGACTATCAATAAGAAACCAAGGAGAAACAATAAGAGAGGGAACTCGGGTTCACTCCCTTGGTGTATACCCATACATCAAATCTAGAGAGAAACCTCAGAACAAATAAGATAATTACACATCAAAGGACACACACAAAGTAAGAGGAAGAGGAATACACTTCAATTGATGCACAAGAAGATCACCTTTACAATTTTGAGAAAACCGGCAAACAAATCTCCCCAAACCCACAATCCCCCAACAACATGTAGTAGATAAAAACCCAGAGAAAAATGATAATTTGATTACCAAAATGTTCAAAGAATTAAAAGAAGATTTAAGGAAGGAGTTAAGAGAGCAATTATAAGAGATAAAAGACCACCTTAACAAAGAACTAGAAATAGAAGAAATCAAGCAGAACTGCTAGAAATAAAAGACAAACTCAATCAAATTACAAATATGCTTGAAGGCATCACTAACAGATTCTATAGAAAATAGAACCTCGGCCTTTGAAGGCAGAACTTCAGGCATTGAAGACAGGCTGTATGAACTCGAGTACACAGAAGGCAGTAAAAGAAAAAATTATAAATAGAAGATGAACAGAATATACAGGAACTCTGGGACAACATTAACAGACCAAATCTGAGAATCACTGGGATATGAGAGAACATGAAGATGAAAATGGCATAAAGAACATTTTCAATGAGATACTTAACAGAAAATGTCTCCCATATCAGAATTAGATCCCATATCAGAATTAGATAGACATTCACATACAGGTGGCTTATAGGACCCCAAATAGACCCAGCCAAATGAGAAACTCACCAAAGCATAACATAATCAAAATTTCTTAACAGAAAATAAGGAAAGAATAGTAAAAACACAAAGAGAGAAACATCAAGTAACAATTGGAAGGAAACCAATAAGAATCATTACTGTTTTCTCATCTCAAGCCCCAAATGCAAGGAGATCCTGGAATGAGATATTCCAAGCCCTACAAAGAAAACAACTGTCAACCAAGGTTCCTAAACCCAGAAAAACTCAGTTTTAAATTCAAGGGAGAAATAAAACCATTCATGAGCACAGAATCAGCCCTACAGACTTCATACATAGGAATAAATAAACAATTCTCAAAGTCCACAAACATAGGAAGTTCAATAAAAGAATAATCCACTAAAGGAAAATCAAGAGAGTATAAAATGCAGCAAAAAACCACAGTGGCAATACCTCACAAACACATAGTCATACTAACACTGACTGTTAATGGTCTCAACTCCCCAATTAAAATACACAGTTTAGCATAATGATTAAAAAAAGAATATCCAACTATATGCTGCCTACAAGAGAGGCAGAGGCAAAGACCACCCCACAGGCTGAAGGTAAAAGTATTTCAGGCATATGGTTCAAGAAAACAAGCAGAAGTAGCAATTCTTATATCTGACAAAGTAGATTTCAAGCACAAATTACTCAGAAGAGACAAAGAAGGCCACTACACCCTAGTAAAGGGAACAGTCCAACAAAAGATAAAATCACAGAAAAAAACATTTTCACCCCAAATACCAACACACCCAATTACATGGAAAAATATTCCATTAAACTCCTCATATACCCCAACACAATAATACTGGGAAATTTAGTACATATTTATCACTAGTAGGTCACCAAAACAAAAAATCAATAAAGATATCTCCTGGCTAAACAACACTATAAACCAACTGGACTTAACAGCCACCTACAGAATATTCCACCCCAAAACAATTGAATTTACCTTCTCAGAAGCACATGGATCTTTTTCCAAAATAGATCATATTCTAGTCCACAAAGGAAATCTTAGCAACTACAAAAAAAAATTTTTGTATAATCCCATGTATCCTATCAGGTCTCAATGGAATGAAGGTAGAAATCAACAGCAATAAAAGTAACAGAAACCACATAAATATGTGGACATTGGATAATACTCCCTCTGGGTTTTGTTTTTGTTTTTAAGAAATATTTAGCTGCCATGCAATGGCAATTTAAAAAAGAGAGGGGGGTGGGGGGGATGAACACTGAAAGAGCAAATCAGCTTTAGTTTTTCACACAGTTTTAATTGCTCTGACACTTAGTTGTGTACATGGTGCTGGGGTTCAAACTCACATCCTCACACATGCCAGGCAAGCACTGTAACTGCTGAGCCACCACTCTAGCCCCTGAAAGACACTCTCAAATGAAGAATGGATCAAAGAACAAATGGTACAAAAATCAAGAAATTCTTAAAAATGAATGAGAACAATGAGTATAGTAAAACCTCTGGGACCCTATGAAAGCATTTCTAGTGGAAAATTTATAGCACTGAATGCTATAAAAAACTAAAGAGATCCCAAAAAATAAATTTATGCTCCACCTCAATTCCTTAGAAAAAGAAGAACTAATCCCAAAAGCATAGAAGAGAGCCAGTAATCAAGATCAGACCTGAAAACAATGAAATTGAGGGAAAAAAATACAATACAAAAAAAAATCAATGAAATAAAGAGTTGGTTCTTTGAAAATATGAATAAAATTGACAACTCTCAACCAAACTAATCAAAAGAAAGAATGAGAAGGAGCAAATCAACCAAATCAGAAATGAAAAAGGAAAGATCACCATAGACTCCTCTGAAACCAAAGGGTTATCAGAATCTATCTTGAAAATTTATACTCCAATAAACTGAAAGTTCTGGAAGACATAGACAAATTTCTCGGCATATATGACCTGCCCAAATTGAATCAGAAAGATATAGAAATCTTTAACAGACTAATATCCAGTAATGAAATTGGAGCAGCAATTAAAGGTCTTCCAAAAAAGAAAAGCTGAGGACCTGATGGATTCTTTGCTGAGTTTTACTAGACCTTTAAAGAAGAACTAACACCACTCTTTCTTAAGTTATTCCATTGAAATTGAAAGGGATGGAATGCTTCCAAATACTTTATTGGAGACAAGCCTAATCCTGATGCCAAAATCAGACTAAAATGCAGTCAGGAAAGAAAACTACAGATTAATATCCCTGATGAACATAGATGCAAAAATCCTTAATAAAATATTAGCAAACTCCATTCAGAAACACATTAAAAAGATAATAAGCCATGATCAAGTGGGTTGCATTCCAAGGATGTAAGGTTGGTTCAAAATGAGCAAACTAATAAATGTGATTCATCAGTTAAACAGAATTAAGGACAAAAATCCCCAGATCCTCTTAATAAATACAAAAAAAAAAAAACCTTTGATAAAATCCAACACCCATCCATGGTAAGAACACTGGAGAAGCTAGGGATCAGAGGAACTTACCTCAACATTTTAAAGACCATTTATGACAAACCCAAAGTCTTACCAATGGATAAAAACTGAAAGTATTTCCACTAAATTTAAGAACAAGACCAGGTTGTCCATTCTTGTCTATTCTTACCACTTCTTTTCAATATGGTCCTTGAAATATTATCTAGAGCAGTCAGGCAAAGAAAAGAAGAGAAACAGTTACATTATCTCTGCTTGCTGATGATATGATCCCATATTTAGAAGACCCAAAAACCTCCACCAGAAGACTTCTAGAGCATATAAATGAATTTAGTAAATTAACAGGACACAAGATCAGCACCCACAAATCAATCAGGAAAACCATCCCATTCACAATAATGTCAAAAAATAAAATAAAAAATACTTGGGAATTAATCTAACCAAGGAAGTAATAGAGCTCTACAGTGAAAATTATAGAACCCTGAAAAAAATTGAAGAAGACCTTCAAAGATGGAAAGATACCCTATGTTCTTGGATAGGCAAAATTAGTATTGTCAAAATTGCCATACTGCCAAAAGCACTGTACAGATTCAATGCAATCCCCATCAGAATACCAATGACATTCTTCACAGAAATAAAAAAAAATCTTAGATTCATTTGGAACAATAAGAGACCCAGAATAGCCAAAGCAATACTGAGTAAGAAAAGTGAAGCAGGAGGCATCACAATACCTGATCTGAAACTATACTACAGAGCTGTAGTAACAAAAACAGCATGGTATTTGATATCAAATTAGACATGAAGACCAATGGCATAGATGACACAGAGACAAATCCACAAACCTATAGCCATCTGGTATTTGACAAAAGTGCCAAAAATATATCTTGGAGAAATGACAGCCTTTTCAACATATGATGCTGGGAGAACTGGATAATTATATGCAGAAAAATGAAATTAGATCCTTATCTTTCACCCTGCACAAAACTCAAATCAAAATGGATCAAAGACTAATGAATTAAACCAGAAACCTTACAACTGCTAGAAGAAAACAAGGTCAACATTCCATCATATAGGAGCTGGCACCAGCTGCCTTAACAAGAACCCAAAAACACAAGAAATAAAACTAAGAATGAATAAGTGGGATTCCATTAAACAAAAAATTTGCACAGTTAAAGAAATGATAAAATGGGAGAAAGTCTTGGCCAGTTACCCCTCTAGTAGCAGACTAATATCCAGAATACACAAAGAACTCAAAAACTTTAACACCAAAAATAATAATAACCCAATGAAAAAATGGGCAAAAGAAAAAAAGCTAAAGAAACTTCTCAATAGAAAAAACACAAAAGGCCAATAAATGTATGAAAAAATGTTTAACATCACTAGCAATCAGACAAATGCAAATCAAAACTGCATTAAGAGTTCATCTTACCAGTCAGAATGACAAAATCAAAAATACAAACAAGAATAAATGCTGGTGAGGTTGTGGCGAGAAAGGAACACTTATACATTGTTGGTGGGACTGCAGGCAAGAGCAACCACTCTAGAAAGTAGTAAGGAGATTCCTCAAAAAAGTAGGAATGGGAACTACCATATAACCCAGTTATTCCACTCCTGATGTTTTCCCAAGAGATCTAAATTCGGCATACTACAGCAGTACAGCTACATCAGTGTTTATAGCAGCATACTTCACCAGGACTAAATCATGGAATCAACCTAGATGTCCATCATTAGATAAATAGATTAAGAAATTGTGTGTGGAGCAATTAGAAACAATGATATCACAGCCTTTGAAGGTAAATGGATGGCTATGGAAGAAATTATGCTGAGTAAAATCAGCATAACCCAGAAAACCAAGGGTTGAATGTCTTCACTCATCTGTGGAGGCTGGAACTAGACCCTGGCCATTAAGAGAAGCGGTCTAATATCAGGTGTTAAATCCAGATATCATGTAATGTTACACAACCTAATACTTTTTTAGAGATGTTGTGGGAAGGGGAAGGGAGGGATAAGGGTGGGTGATTGGGGGGGCACTCTTGGGGGTAAATCCAATTTTCAGAATCTATACACATTATATATTTTTTTGTTAAAATTTATATGATTGTTCAACAAATAAATTTCTCAATAAAAAAAGAAGAAATTGTGTGTGTGTGTGTGTACACAATGGAGTTCTATTCAGCTTTTGAAAAGAATGGAGTTACAGCATTTGCCTGTTAATAGATAGAAATGGAAAATATCATGCGAAGTGAACTTGGCCAAACTCAAAAATTCTCAAAGGTTGAATGTTTTCTCTCATATGTGGAAGCCAGAGTAAAATAAAGGAAAGGGGGATGGAAGGATACGATTATATAAAGAACCATTCAAATACAAATTAATAAACTAGCTAAAGGAAGTCTAGTAAAGAGAAGTGGAGAGGGGAGGAATAATGGGAGGGAAATGGCAGATAAAAGAAAGCCAAGTATATTTTGCACCTCTGAGATACTAAATAGTTCCCACACAATCAATAAAAACTGGAAAAGTAAAAATATAATAATAATCAAAGAGAGATTAGTAGAGGAAAGGGACCAGGAGATAGGAGAAGGGGAGGGAGGGGATGAAGTGCTTGGGAGGGTTATTGGCCAAATCATATTGTGTGTATGTATGAATATGTAACAACAGATCCTATCATTATGTATAATTATATTGCACCAGCAAAAAATGTGGGGAAAAAAGTTTGCTGAAGAGGAATTCTGTAGAATTTTGGTAGGTAGTTTTGTTGTTTGTTTTTGGCATTAGAGATTGAACAAAGAAGCACTGTACCACTTAACTACATCCGCAACCTGTTTCCTTTTTTCTAAATTTCTGACAATCTTGCTTAGTTACCCAGGCTGGCCTCAAACTTTAGATCAGTCTGCCTGACCTTCTGAGTAGGTGGATTACACTCATGTGCCATCATGCCCAGACAGACAGATACTTTTGTACAGGTGTTCTTGTTATCATTTATAGCTCAAAGCTAGAAACAATCTGCTAATTATTCAAAAAACAAATATATGAATGGATAAACTAAATGTGGGATATACATTCAATGGAATATTATTTAGCCTTAAAAAGGAATTAAAATCTGGTATATATTATAACATAATGAACCTTGAAAGTGTTAATGCTAAGTGAGATAAGCCAGACACAAAAAACACATATTGTATGACTCTGCTTATTCAAGGTACCTAGAATATACAAATTTGTAGAGGCAGAAAGTAAAATGGCAGTCACTAATTGCTGGTAAAAGAAGGAAATGGAAAGTTATTTAAGAATTATAGAGTTTCTTTTGGGGATGATGAAGTTTTTGAAAAAATGGACAGGCGGCAATGGTTGTACAATATTGTAAATGTACTGAATGTCAATGAATTGTAACAAAAATGGTTAAAAGGACAAATTTTGTTTTGTAAATTTTACCGCAAAAGGTTTGTTGAGGAATAGATACCCATTTACATAATTTCCATCTCACCTGTGCCCCCAGCAAAATACTTGCTAGTTATAGAGGGAAAAGTAATTTGAGTGAAAAAATCTAGCTGACACTGTCATAACCAAGTGATCAAAATTAATACAACAGCACAGTTGTGATATTTCTACCACCAAAAATGTATAACTAGAATAAAATCAGGAGGTAAATTTTAGTGGAATAACATTGTACAAAATATCTGACGTATAATACCAAAAAAGTGTCAAAGACATGAAACTTAAAACTGAAGAAGTGTTTCAGATTTAAAAAGGTGAAAGAGAACTGATAACTAAATTACCTAAGCCCAAATTGTAATTGATCCATGTGCTGTAAAGAACATTACTAAGCAAGTATTCAAAATTAGATGGAGTCTATAACCAAAGTCATAATGTGAGATGTTATTTTTCTGATTTCTATGCTGGTATTGTGGATTATAGAAGAGAATGTCCTTGTTTAAAGGAAATACATACATACCATTGTGGGATGATAGGACATCATGTCTAACTTCCACATGGTTAAGAAAAATATGTTCTTTGTACTGTTCCTAAAATTTAAAAACTTGAAGTTATTTTGCATAAAAAAGATAGAATCTAAATGAACTGGTGATTGTGCCCGGCAACTGGATCCCAAGATTGACCACATTGAAAGGCTTACTGCCAAGTAAATGAAGACTTTTTTATATTAGAAAATTACAAAAACATTTTTTCAAGTTCAAGTGTTTCTACTTGATAAATTGAGGATAATCTCAGCAGACTATAGATCACTTATAATCTTTAAAAGTGGAAAGCAGCTTTTAGACTAGGACCTTATAATTTTGGTTTTAAAATGTGAAACTAAAGAAAGTGATCAAACTAACTGTAAGAATAGTTGCAAAACTAGACTATTTTATTTTGAAAGATTCATGCTTTGCAACCCTTTTTTTTTTTTTAGGTGATGCTGAACAGGACCTTGGCCCCCCTCCATCTGTAGATGAGGCAGCAAACACACTCATGACTCGTCTAGGTTTCCTTCTTGGAGAGAAAGTCACAGAAGTTCAACCAGGTGACCAATACAGCATGGAGGTACAGGATGAAAGTCAGGTAAGCTGCTTGCTATTGACTTTGCAAAACATGTCATAAATCAATTCATTACACAAGGAAAAGAAAAATGGTGTATGTATGTTAGTTCTGAGAAGAATAATCCCAATTGTTAAATGCCTTTTGAGGCCTGTAAAAAATAAATTATATATATATAATATATATATGTGTGTGTGTATATAAAATATATCTTAATTTTCCATAATCTCCATACTTCTTTAGTTTATGAGAAATCTTTTGGTTTCATTCTCAGATTTAAAAATCCAAAAAGATACTTTAGATTTTGATTCATTTATTGAATGAATGAGTAGATAAACACATAAATAAGCCAGCCAACAACTTAATTTCCAGTGCACTTGGAAATTGTAGAGTACACACTATTTTCAAGTACACATGGATTATTTACCAAATTGATAATATATTGAGCCATAGTGCAGTTCTTGACAGATATCAGGTTAGTTACTGTGACCCCAGAATTAGTTACAGAAGAATAACTTTAAATGATAGCTAAAAGATGATTTGGAAAGTCTCTCGATGTTTAGATATTAGTTAATACCATCCTAACTAGTCTTGGGATGAATCCAAGAAATTAAAAATTTTTAAACAAACAAAATATTGGCTTAAAAAGAAATATTGGTGATTTTAAAAAATGGCGGAAGGGAGTTAGACAGTGAATCCAGATCGCCTTACAACATAGAAAGGAAAGAAACAGAAAAATTGAGAGATGGATGACAAAATAAATGCTCTAACACTCCATATTACAAAGTCTGAGACCTGGAGAAACTTGAAAATAAGAAACTGCAGTAGAGAATAAGCACATGGTTCCCGAACCCTGGGAGAGGGGAACAAAAAATTTCTTAAGCTCACACACTTAAAAACATTTGGAATAGCAGACAAAATTTAAAGTATGACAGGAACAACAGGTTCTTTAAAACAGAACAAACAGCTTAAAACCAAATGTGAAAATAAAGCTGAGCCTCGGGACTGCCGTCATCTTATGGAGACCTCAGCCAACAACTCACCCTCTTTATGAAATCAATACAGCGTCTTCCCACACCCAGACAGCTGCAAATTAAGCTATAGAGAACTTGCCTACAGTAGGCCCTCTTGAGAATCCAGCCAGAAAGAACTTCTAGCTGAAACTTACTTCAACCCCTCCTCTCTCTCTCCCTCACCATGAACAAGGGCAGCTGGATGGTGAAAACTTGTGCTGGGAAGTGCACCCAACCCAGAGCTCTGTTCAGCCTTTGTGACTAAAGCAAAAGGCAGAAAGGTCTGTGCAGTGTCCACTCCACTGAAAGACAGAGCTACACAGCAGCTTGAGACCTAAACAGAGGAAAGCAGATTCACCAGGATGGCATTAGTTCAGACCACTGACATTTGGGGGAGGCACCATGGAAGCCTAGGGACCGCCATCCCTCCTCCAGGATCACAGGGGATACACATGCCAGAAAGAAGGTGCCTGAATACCAGTGACATAGAGTCCCTGTTCCCAGATGTTGAACAGAAGGCTGCTATGATAAGTTCTCTAAAGACCCCAGGATACTTAACCAGAAGGCACCTGTAAAGATATCATGAGGGAGATGAGTTAAGGCAGGAAATGACCAGAGTTAAGGCAACAGAAAGTCACTTGTACCAGCCTTAACTGGCTCACAGCCTGAACTGTGATCACAGCTGGCAAATGAAAGGGCATTTATTGGATACTGGTGGGACCTTGCATAAAACATAGTCAGCATAGAAAATCATTGCCTGTCATTCACAACCTGGGGCAGTAAAAACTAGAGCCCAGGTGAAGTACATGGGGTCCCTTCACTACAGTACCCCACAGAGTGGTGTTGGTCAGGAGAATACTTCTACACCATAGAATACCCACTGAAAACACATAACCAGAGGACCCGTGCTCACAGGTAGCCATCAGAATATTCCCCACCACAGAAAGGATCCTGAAGAAGGGGATCAGGTAGATGCTGACCCACAGCAATCACATGGACACTCCAGAGCCTGTATCTTAAACTCCTGCACACAACAGAAACAGCCAAGCTACAACCAGTCAGCTGCAGGCCCTTGAGCTGACAAACCAGAAGCTACAGCCAAAGACTGATGAACATCTGCTAAATGTCCAAACCCTGTTGAAAGCCAAACCAAGATTCAAAAAGAATTTGACACGGTTTACTATAAATAACTAATGTCAACTTTGATCATATAAATAACTTGAATGATAATTGTTACCCCAGTAGCCAACATTTTATCTTCAACCAGTTTGAAAGCATTTCATCTAATGGTTTAAAGCATTAATTGAAATCAATCTTCCTATCTTTGTTTTCCTAGCTCTAGTTTATATTTACTGCTCTTACACCCTATTCATCTTCTTGCATTATCTGCTACTACCTCAAGTACTCACCATTCATCTATTTCTTCTTTCTACTTTGATGTGTATTTTTCTTTCTTTTTTCCCTTTCTTCCTTGCTGTCTTTTTTCCCTCTCCTTTTTGCCCAATATTTCTTCCTTCCCCCTTTTAGACCTCATTTAAGGTTATAGAAAGTTTAGTAAATTTAATAACTATGCACTGGAAGTGAAAGATCATTCAAATAAAGAAATAGAGATTCTGAAAAAGAACTAAATGGAAATCCTTAAAATGAAAGATTCAAGAAACCAAAATTCAATGGAAAGCATCACCAATAGATTAGACCATTTTGAAGATAGTCAAAGCATATAATCTTTTTTATTATTAAGAAATTTATTTGTTGAACAAATATGCTTCTAAAGAAAAACATAATATATATATAAGTTCTGAATATTAGATTTACCCCCAACCCCCCCAATTAAAGCACATAATCTTGAAAATAAAGTTGACCATAAATAAAAGATGTTAAGAGACCATGAATAGACTATTCAAGAAATCAGGGATTACATTAAGAGGCCAAATTTAATATTAATTGGGATAGAAGAAGGCTCTAAAATACAAGCTAAAGGGATGATCACTCTTTTCAATGAAATAATATCCCAAAAATTCCAAACCTTAAGAATGAAATAGAAATTCAAATACAAGAGGCAAATAGGATTCCAAATATAAAAATCACAATAGATCCTAAGGCACATTATTATGTACAGAATAAGGATACAATTTTAAAACCTGCAAGAGAAAAATGACTGGTCATATTTAGAGGTAAACCAATCTGGATTTCAACTGATTTCTCAACCCAAACTCGAAAAACCAGGAGGGCTTGGAATAATATATACCAAGCTCTGAAAGATAATGGATGCCAACCAAGAATATTATACCCAGCAAAATTAAGCTTCAGGATTGAAGATGCAATAAAAAGCTTCCATGATAAACAGAAGCTAAAAGAATTCATAACTAGAAAGCCTGTACTACAAAACATATTCAATAAAATAGTTCATGAAGAAAAAATGAAACCCCGCATAGAAATTATTCTAGAAGAATCAATTAAAGCATGATCAAGTCCAATTTAAATATTAGAAATAAATCAAAATGGCAGAAAATGAAAATCAGCTTTCAGTAATAACATTGAATGCAAATGGTCTAAATTCTTCAATCAAAAGACGTAGGTTGGCACATTGGATTAAAAGATAAGACCCAAAAATTGCTGTCTACAAGAGACTCAAGACATCGGCAAAGACATCCACAGACCAAAGGTGAAAGGATGAGGAAAGAAAACCCATTCACATAGGACTCTTAAACAATCAGGGCTGCTATCTCATATCAAATAAAATGGACTTCAAATGAATATTTAGCAGAAGAGATAATGTCACATTTTAGTGCTTAAGGGAATCACATACATCAGTAAGATATAATGATCATAAATATTTATTCCCCAAACAATGGAGCATTTACTTACGTAAGATAAACCCTTCTCAATATTAAGAATCAAATTGACCATGATGCAGTAATACTGGATGACTTTAATATACCAATCACTACTAGGTAGATCATCCGAACATAAAGTAAGATTCTATAGAACTAAAAAATACAGTTAATAAAATTGATCTATCAGATATCTATGGAATATTTCATTCATCAGTGGCTGAATTCACTTTCTTCTCAGCAGCACATGGAACTTTTCTAAGCAAATCATAGTAAATACAGAAAAAATACCTTGCATTCTATCAGATCATAATGGGATGAATTTGTAATTAATAATAAGGTAAAAAAACAAAATCCACTGTAACAGCTAGAGATTAAATAACACACTTTTAATAACAGATGGATAGCGGGGGGAAAGTAAAAAAAATTCTTAGAACTAAATCAAAATAGTAATACAACATATCAAAATCTCTGAAAGAGTATAAAGGCAGTTCTAGGAGGAAAGTTCATATCATTGAGCTTATACCTTAAAAGAATAGAAAGATACCAAATAAATAACATTATATCTCAAGGCCCTAGTAAAAGAATAAGCCAACACTAAAATCAGTAGAAGACAGGAAATAATTAAATAAGCTGAAATAAATGATACTGAGAAAAAATACAAAAGATCAGTGAAACAAACAGTTGGTTTTTTGAAAAGTTTACCAAAATTGATAAATATTTGGTCAAAGTAACCAAAAGAAAGAAAAATCTCAAATTAACAAAATTTGAGATAGAAAAGGAAATATCACCACAGACAGTACTGAAATCCAGAGGATCGTCAGAAACTTTTGAAAATTTATACTCCCATAAGCTAGAAAATCTTTAAAATATTGACAAATTCATAGTGATATATGGTCTAATCAAATTGAACCACAAGGATTTGGAAAGTATAAACAGATAAGTTTCAAGTAATAAAATTGAAACAGCTATCAAAAGCCTTCCAACAAAAAAAGCCCAGGGCCAGATGGATTCTCAGCCGAGTTCTACCAGAACTTTAAAGAACTAATGCCTATCCTCCCCAAATTATTTCATGAAATAGAAAAGGAGGGAAGAATGCCAAACTCAATCTATGAACACAGGATCACCCTAATATCAAAACCAGACAGACACATCAGGGAATTAAAACATCAGACTAATATCCTTGATGAACATAAATGCAGAAATTCTTAATCAAATATTGGCACACTACATACTAAATACCAAAAAGATAATGCACCATGTACTCACTTCAGCAGTGCATATATTAAAATTAGAATGATGTAAAGAAGATTATCATGGCTCCTATGCAAGATGACATGCAAAATTCATGAAGCATTCCATGTTTTTCTGGAAAGAAGTATAGAGTTTCCTCAAAAAAAACTAGGGATTGAACCACATGTGACCCAGCTATCCCATTCCTGGTATTTTCCCAAAAGATCTAAAATCAGCATACAGTAGCAACATAGCCACATCAATGTTTATAGCAGCACAATTCACAATAGCTAAATTATGGAGTCTACCCAGATGCCCATCATTAGAAGAATGAATTAAGAAAGTATGACACAAACATACATACACACACACACACACACACACACACACACACACAAAATAGAATTCTACTCAGCTATTAAAAAGAATGAAATTAGGACATTTGCCTGTGAATGAATGGAAATGGAGGATATCATGCTAAGTAAAATTACCCAAACTCAGAAACTCAAAGGTCAAATGTTTTTTCTTATGTGGAAGCTAGAGTAAAATAAAGGAAAAGGGCAGGGAAGGACAAGATTACTTATGGAAGCTTACAAATACAAATTAATAGACAAGATAAAGGAAGTCCACTAGAGTAGAGGAAAGAAAAGGAAAGAGAGAAGAAGGATGGTGGGGGAGAAGGGGGTGATAAAGAAAAGTATATGTTGCACCTCTAAGACACTAAATAATTCTCACACAATCAATAAAAACTGGAAAGGTAAAAAAAAAAATTTAAATCAAGGGAAATCAGTAGAAGAAAGTAACCACGGGGAAGGAGCAGATGAGGAAGAAGTGTAGGGAAAGGATATTGGCCAAATTATCTTCTTATATGGTACGCATGTATGAATATATGTGTAACAACAAATCCCATTATTATGTACAGTTATAATGCACCAATAAAAAATGTGAAAAAAAAATTTAGTGCACTATGATCAAATAGGTTTCATCCCGGGGATGCAAGGTTGTCTCAACATACAGAAATCAGTAAATCTGTGGGTTCCAAAATGGTGAGCTGCAGGAAGGCTGCTTCTCATTTGGCTCCATGACAGAATGAAAAATCTCCAGGACCACTCCATTGCTGCATTTAGGGGGAAATCATTACTGGAGCATAGCACTAGTTAGAGGAGATTTTTGGAAGGTCAGAGATTTGTGTGTAGCAAGTGGAAAAGAGGGATTGTATCCATCTCAGGCAGGACATGGGAGCTGCAAACACCATTGCTCCCAATCGTCAAGGGAGTGGAAGAGGAGCTGAACCATACATGTGTTCCAATCTGCCACAGAGAAACTGAGTTCTATAAGGAACTGTGCATTGTGCCCAACTGGAAACACCTCTACTGCACCTCTACTATGAAAAGGGAGAACAGTTTCTCTCAGCTGCCTGCTGATAGGAGAATCAGGAGTCATTTTGAACAGGCTGTCCAGCAGGAGGGAGTCAGCAGTTCAGAGCAGGCTCCTCCACAATTCTTCCAGGAGCTAGCCATGGTTCAGATGCAGAACCCAAAAGATGGGGTGTGGGACAGGCCCAGTCTTCACTTAACTCAGAGGGATTCAAGTTAGTGGAGTTTTGGGGAGCCTAGCTCAGCCCTGTCCACCCCAACACGTTGAGACTATTCACATTCAGTGTTAGAATAGTTATGTGGTTGTGGTTCACAGTCACTGTGTTTTATTAGTAAGTTCTGTGCTGTCTTGGTTGTCTAATGATAGCATGTACCTTTGTTGAATTTTCCTCTGTGGGTTTTAAGGAATATTAGCTTGTAGTTCTACCTGGAGTTTATCTTTGAGAACTCCTTGTAATGCTGATTTTCTATTTACAAATGCTGCAAGTTTGTTCTTATCATGAAAAGTTCTTATTTCCCCCTCAAGTTTGAATCTGAGTTTTGCTGAGTATAGTATTCTATACCATGTCGTGTTCATTCAGGCGTTGAAAGATCTCCTTCTGTGATCTTCTTGCTTCCAGAGTCCGAGCTGAAAAATCAGATGTGATTATTATTGGTTTGCCTCTGAATGTGATTTGGGGTTTCTCCCTTGCAGCTTTTAATGTTCTTTCCTTGATTTCCCTTTTGTACATTTTGAATATGATGTGTCTTGGTGAGTTTCTCATTTGATTAGGACTGTTGCGTATCCTATAAGCTTCCTGGATGAGCATATCTTAGTCTATTTTAGATAGGAAAATTTTTCTGTAACTATTTCATTGAGGATGTTCCTTATCACATTCATTTGTTTCAATTTCTTCCTATATTCCAATTACTCTTAGATTGTTTCTTCTAATTTCATCCCAGATATTTTGAAAACTCTGTTCACGTTCTGAGGTTTTTTTGTTTTTTGTTATTTGTTTTTTGTGTTTTTTTTTTGTTTTGTTTTGTTTTTTGTCATCCATGTGCTCACCCTGCCCTCACTGTCAGAAGTTCTTTCTTCAAGAGCTGAGGTTCTGTTTTCTATAGAAGTTAGTCTATTATTAAATTCTTCCATGGTTCCTCTCTTGCATTGACTGCAGATTTTAGCTCATTTACTTCCATTTTGAGTATGTCTATTTCTTTGATAATAGTGTTTTTCATCTCTTGAGTTTTTCCATCTCTTGAGTTTTCTCACTTTTTCCATTCATTATATTTTCTTTTAGTTCATTGTTCCTTTTAATAATCAGATCACTGATGATTTTTTCAAGGTTTTCATCTCAGTCCCTATCCGTGGCATCTTTTTTAGAGGACTTATAGGTTTGAAGTGAACCTTTCCTAGTTTGATCTTCATTTTTGAAGAGTTTATTCTGGATCTCTGAATTGGGATTTCCTGTGGGAAAGGTAGGCAGTTCTCTAGTTGGTTTTTCCTTGCAAGTCAAAGAGTCAGATCAGCCACCACCTCTTAGATGATCACCTTCCTGATGCTGCCTCTGCCAGGGTCTTCATTGTGTTCCAGCTTTTGGATCCAACCTCAAGACTGCAGATCTGAACCTGGGTTGTCCTGGGCACCTGCCAGGCCAGGACTAGAAGAGGCCTGGGCCAGTCGTTCAGTTGGGCAGGAGCTGCTCTAGACAGGGGACCTACCCAGGGGTATCCTGAGTTCCTGCCAGCTTAGGCCAAAAGTGGCCCAGACCAGCGCAGGGATCAGGTAGGCAGGGGCTGCTTTTTACTGGGATCTTACCAGTGGTGTCCTGAGCATCTGTCGGCCTGGACCTGCATGCAGGGCATTGGGAAGGTGGGGGCTGCTCCAGGGGGAGATCCTCCTCTGTTCTTACCCTGGACAGGGCTGCTCTGGATTGGGATCTGCCTGGTGGTCCTGAGCATGTGCTGTCCTGGACCAAAAGAGGCCCAGCCTGGCATGCTCGTCGTTGGTTAGGCAAGGCTGCTGGATAGATCCATTTTCAGCTGTTCATGAAACCTCCCTACTGTTTTCTGTAGTAGCTAGTATACTAATTCACATTCCCACCAACAGGGTGTAAGGTCTCCACTTCCTCTGCATCCCCACCAGCATTTCTTTTTTATTTGTTTGGTGTTGATAGTAATTGTTCTGATGAGTGAGATAGTATCTTTATGTGGATCTCTGAATTCCTCTTAGGCCCTTATCATGTTTTTTTGCATAATCCCTTAGAGGTCCAGTTGGGAGCTTTGTTCTGATTCCTCTGGAGCACAGTGAGGAAACCACTGAAAGTCTGGGGAAGTGGAAAGTAACTGAATCAGATACCTGTTTCAGCCTACAGCCTGGAGAATTGATAATGTTGTCTTCATATATCTCATTAATCAGTCTCCTTAAATAAATATGGGTTCTGCTTTTTGATTCATAAGCCATGAATGGCTTTCTGAATTCTAAATAGATTGACCTTTAAGATGTGCTTTTACCATGGGCTTTCACAGTGGGAGATCTATGATCCAGGCTTTGTTTAACCCAGATTATTGTAAAAGCAGTTTGATTGGGCTTGACCTTCATATTGGCAATATTATGTGAGCAACGCAGTTTCCTTTCGCAAAGAGCACAGTGAGAATCTTGTCTTAAGAACAGAAATGGAAGTTTACAATAGATTCATACCAAAATAAAAACCTTTTCAATATGGGATTGTAGATATATCTAATGTAAAAGACTGGAGTGCAGTATTTTCATTTCATCAATGATGTTTTTTATTTCTTTTTACTGGGGATTGAACCCAGGGACTTAATCAAAGAACTACGTCCCCGGCCCTTTCTATTTTTAGTTTTGAGACAGGGTCTCACTAAGTTACTGAGACTGATCTTGAACTTGCAATCCTCCTGCTCAGCCTCCCAAGTCACTGAGATCACAGGTGTGCACCACCACGCCTAACCCACATGTTTCTTTTCTGGGTAAAAGTATTAAGAATTGCATGATGAATATCTGATTTGGAGAATTCTAATAAAGTAGGACTGGAATGGAGCTCAGTATCTGCCAGTTTTATTTAGAGCTTGTTCATTTGTATTTTACATCCCACAGGTGATTCTGCTGATACCTAGTTTAAAATCTTGCCCTGGTAGAGCAACACCATTTTATAAAAATAATGATGATTACAAAGAAATTAAAATTCTTCTCTCCTCTGGAGAGAGATTATATACTAGAAGAAATTTGCATAGATTAAATGGTTATTATGTTTTGAGAAAAATCAATTCTTAATATTATTGAAATGATTGAAAGTATTTCTTTAGTTTGGGGGTAATGGGAATGTTATTTGTGCTTAGCTGAGTCAAATATATCTTTTATGACCTAGTTATGGTATTTACATTAAAAACAAAACTTGGATAATTAAATACAAGGGATTGCATCTGGAAATTGTCATAGAATGAGTTGAAGAGCCTTAATGTTCTCAGCTAATAGACAACATGTTCTTCAGTTAGATTATTAAATGTAAATCCTCAATTTTAGCAGAATATAGAGACTATATGTAAAAAAGTTGAAAGCCTTCTTTTAATATATAAGCATGTTTAATTTAGCATTAGTGCTTCCTCAAGTAATTTTGTCACTGATCATTTACCATTTTTTTAATTTTTATTTTTGAACAACCATACAAATTTTTAACAAAATAATATAAAATGTGTATA
>PVKS010036788.1:0-19091 GCA_004027875.1 Aplodontia rufa
TAAAATGATAATACAGAAACACCTTAGAGGATTATGGAAAATTGAATCATTTGTGTGAAAGGAACACAATCTTGCTTCTACTAAATGAATGTAATAGTAGGTTTATGTTTGTGCAAGTGGGCATACTGTTATAATTTCTTTCTAGTCATGGCTTAGAGTAAACCTTAGTACCTTAACATTTTCCAAACTTAGTAAGCATGGACATACCCATGTATAGCATATGCCCTCAACAATTAGGATCACAATTACAAAAGGCTTAGAACACATGAACAGTAAGTTTTCAGATATAAGGGTGGAATTAAAAAACATAGAGTTCTCAATTGCTTCATTATCTGCTTAAGGAAACATGCCAAAAATTATTATCTGCTTATTTCAACAAACATGCCAAAAATTTAGCTTCTTCCTTTTACAATTTTTTTACATATGTAATGTTTATGCTGTGTGCCCGAACTGTGTTCAATGTCTTAGAAGTGTTATTTTGAATAGCAACATGATTTTAAAATATATAATCAATTATAAAATGAAGGTACAGAAACAATAACTTTCCCAAGGCCACTCAACAGGCTGTTAAGATGATATTTGAACCTTAGCCACAGACCTTTTGAACTCCAGTTCTTAATCATTACATTGTGCAAACGATTATTCTATTAATTAGGAAGAAATATTTTTCTCCAAACCACTTAGCTTAACTAATTGTAGTGTACTTGATATTAATGAGATTCCATATCTCCAACTAATGATTCATGGAGTTGCAAAGGAGCTCCCCAAATTCTTCCCACTCTCCCATGGAGACACCTTACAAACCTTAGTATGTCTGGCAAACATTTGGCCCTTGCTATTTTTTTGCTGAATTATCAAATGAAAGATTATAGTATGAATATCCAAATCAGCTGAGGCAGGGAGATGTCATTATCTAAGGCTCATTATTTTATGGAATAATGGCTTTGACCCTGTTTTGTAACACTGCATTTGACACTGCAATAGTTCCATCGTTATAAATACCGTACATACCTCATTATAATTGTTCATATTCACGGTATTTACTAGATTGGGATTTGAGCACAAAGTGATAATACCTAAGTCTGGATAACGCATGTAGTTTAAAGGAGAAAGATGCAGACAAAGTGGTGTACAGCAAACACAGAATGTAGATGGACATCAGTTGCTGGCGCTAGAAGTAGGTGTATAAGTACTTGTTGATTGATGCCTGGGATCAGTGAAATAAAGTTTTCTTCGTTGGATTCTTACACTTTCTCAGTCATATTTTATAAACCAAACCCATCCTTGGAATGACCTTCAACTGTGTTTTCTTTGTGTTCTGTTTTACGACCATACTTTCTTCTTAATCGTAAAAATCAATTTAAAAAGCAAATATTTAAGCACAGACTATGGAGTTAAAAGTACTGATTGATGAGAGATCAGACTCTGGCAACATTTGGAGAATGAATAAAATTACAGTGAGAAAAGAGGGAAATACCAGTGGGGGAGTAATCTAAAATGCCTGTACCTTCTATAACAAGTGTGGAAAATTTCCAGGAGGGTTCATCTAAGGGAAAGGCTAATTATTTCAGATGGCTCCTCTGTAAAGTCACAGTTCTGTAATCTCTTGTCAAGATATGTAACCTTCAGAAAGGAGTTGAAAAGAGCTCTGGGTGAGTGGGAAAGTGCTGCTTCCCACAGAGAAAATGATTGGGCTCCATATGACTGCCTGTCCTGGAGAATGGCAGAGGAACCCCATTGCTTAGACAGACCAAACCATGGCAATGTCATCTCTAACACAGTTGATGAAAATTCTTTTTTTTTCTCTTTTCTGAGTTTGTTTATTATAAATTCTTTTTTTTCCACATTTATTAGAAGTATATAGCGATACAGGATACAGATGAGGGGGAAACATTGTCAAAACTGTAGCAATCAATGTGTATAAACTTTGTTAACCAGGGGTAATGCTAACGCATAGATAAGCTGCTATGGGTTTCGTCTATTGCAGTTTCCCCCAGAAGAACTCATGTGTTAAACGGGTATCTACATAACCATCCCAGAAGTTGATGAAAATTCTGAGAGAGAAACTATTCTTCATGATTTTCTCATTAATATAATATTCAAAATGTCAGAAGTAGAATAAATACTCACAGAAGGATTTTTCAAAATAAAAATCATAGTTACTACTTTAACAGTACCTGTCCAAGTAATCCTCAACACCTGGACTCATGAAAAGTGAACCAATCAGAGGCCTATGTTTTGTTGTTTATCTGTATCACTAGGAAAGCAATAAAATAAAATATCAGGAAATCAATGTGTCTCCCCACATGTTCATTACTATTAATCCAAAATAATTTGAAAGTGGTAATTTAAGAAGTATATCACAAAATTAAATTATTGAGTTTTCATCTTTGAAATATTTTAGGTAAATAATATTTTCAATGTCTCCACCATATAGTTGGCACCTGAGAATTTTGAATTATACAAAGTCCAGGAAGTCAGGCAGTAGAGGTCAACAGAAATATAAGAGTTTAAAGTCTGTGAGATTCAGCACCCAGGAAACCATTCATTTTTAAAACAGAGAAGTTTTTCTACACTTAAATTTAAAAGACAATATTTCTGTTGTGTATATTTCCTTCAATTTTGAGGCTGCCAAAATTGTCTCCATCCTTCCAAGGACTGTTACACATTTCTCAATCCACATATATTCCAAGTTTCTCCTTTGTTTCTATACCTCCTCTGTATTTTATTTTCACTGTCTCCTTTTCATTGCTATCTCTGGCAATATTACCTAAAGTGGAAACTGCAAAATATTGAAACTAAATAGAAAAAATGCAATTAAGAAACCTATCTAAAAAGGAAGAGAAAAATTGAATTTGAGTTTATGCAAAAAATACAAAATTTTAGAGGTATGTGCCAGCCTCTTAATTTCTTTAAATAAACATAAAAGCAAAAGCCTTTCTTTCTTAAGAGTTATTTAAAAATTTTAGGATGCATTTCATGTGTGAACTAAAACAAATCATATTAACTAATTTTCATATTTTTTCCTAACTATCCAAGTCTTTTCTCTATACTTTTCCTCAATTTGATGTGTCATCCAAAGAATCATGATGGTCCCCTACCCAGAGCAGTTCATCAAATTGAACAAACAATTAAACATAGAATTCCTCTTCCATCTTTAGCTCCCTGGATTGCATGTAGAAATCTTGTGAAAATTTGGTACCAAAATTTGAAATGGAAATCCAAGTGTTGTAAATCAGAATGGGGTAAACAAATTCAGGCAACAGGGGACACCCAAAGTAAATTTGTAATGTGAGCTAGGATATACTGAATGATGAAATCTCACAGGTTCTGAGGCATAGTAGCCTGAAAATTGACCCCCAAAGATATCCAAGTCCTATTCCACAGAATCTGGCAAACTTTTATCTTATATGGCAAAAGGAACTCTGAAGATGTGACTAAATCAAGGACCATGAGATGGTAAAATTATCCAGGATTGTATGGGTGGGTTTAGCGTAACTAAAAGGTTCTTATCAGTAGGAGGCAGATGATCAGAGCCAAAGACAATGATGTGACTATTGGAGAAGAGGAAAGATGGATACAGAATGACAGAAGCAGGTGTCATAATGATGCGGGGCCTCAAGCCAAGGAATACAGGCAGCCTCTGAAAGCACGAAAGGGTGTCTCAGCAGACTTTCCCTGGTATCTTCATAAGCAAGTGGTCCTTCCAAATTATTTTCCATTTCCACCCTCTTTAACTCTAAGATCTTAAATTTAATGTACCTAATTTGTGATAATTTCTTACAGCAGCAATAGGAAACAAATACAAAAAGGATGTGGTACCATGAAGCAAGAACATAAATAGAGAAAAGAAACTTAATAAAAATTAGGAATAACATAATCTCCACAGAGATAATAAGAAAATAGAACATAGGTACAGGTTCTAAGCAGTGTGTCTAAGGTAGAAAAAATATCAATGATGAATGGACTATCCTTACATTTGTGACAAGAACTGCCTAGCGTTTTTGTTCCCATAGTTAAGACAATGATGTCAACAGATATGTCTGGAGGTCAGGTTCATGGTATAGAAGAGTTAAGGAACACCATGATTCAACAACGCACTGAGGAATTTTGAGGAAGAATACCAGTGTCCTCCAAGATGCCATCCTTTAAGATTCATGGTGCACTGGGTCTAAATATCTTGGCTTTTGTGTCACCTGTTATGGATATATCCATCATACCCTAAATTATGAGAAAGATTGCTTTACCTCCCTGCAAGGGATGGGATGACTCATTACCCCTGCTTTCTCACTTTTCTTTTCCTAACAAGAGCAGCTATTTTTTCAGGTAACTTTCCACTAAAATGCCCTTCATTATTCATTTTGTAGCTTAATAATTTAACAAGAACACTGTCTCACATAGCTGCACTGCAGGTTGCTGGCATGTATAACTTTCAATAAGGACTCACTAACCACACACTAATAACCCTTACATAAATAATTAAGTATACCTAGGGCACTGGAACCTTGTTATTCTAAATCTACAAAGAAAATCAAATAAAATTTTATCATACACAAATGATGATTTTTCTAGAGTGAAGGCATACCCAAGGAAAAGAGTCTAACTCATTGTAGACATTAAGTGATTCTGAAGTCCTCTGCTATGACTAAAGTACTGGTAATGCCCCACTGGAAAATAAAAAAGGCAGAAGGAAGAATACCAGAAAGCATTATTTATTACAAAAGCCTCTCTGGCTTCTATTCCTCTAGCTCTCTGACCTTGAGAATTATACCTTCCCACTGAGCCCAAAGACAAGGTTATCCCAGGACTGGGAAATGCATTCTACATGTGCTGTTCTCACACTTGTCGTGCCTATGATGGATATTCCAAATCAATCAGAGTGCAATTTCTTTCTGCATCTATTGTGGTTCAATTTTCCACTAAAATGGAGTTCAGTACCACAATTTTCATTACAGCGAACAAGACAGCTATTACGGCTTGCCCATAGTGTCCACCCCAGATGTATCCTATTTTCTTTTCTTGGTTTCTCTCCACCTTAAAATCTAACACTACCCACAACTCTAAAGAATGGAGAACTACATATCCATGAGTAACATGAAAGCTCTACTTTGTGTTTCTCCATTTTCCAGACAGTTAGGTTTTAAAAGGGTCTGCCATATCTGTTCTAATCTCCAGAGAAACTGGAGAATAAAGGCGTTTTTCTAAACCTCCAGCAGGTACTGGAAACTAAAGAATTCAGGTAGTTTTTAATTTGTGTTATTTGAGTGCTAATAACATGTCCCATTTTGAATATATTGTGAGTAAAAACTCACTATTAATAACCTTTTTAAAAAACTGTCATCTTCCTTCACCATTAGACATCCACTGTTGACATTACACACTCTGTTTTCTCAGCATCTCTAGTTTCAGTCTTTGTATAAATTGTGCTTAAGATAGCAATGCTTTTCTATCCATCATGGTCTTTTGCACTTATTTCCTAAACAAATCTTGAAGGTGCTAGATCTACTTGCAACCTGGTAATTCCCTCCAAGCTATTGTCCCCAGACATGCCCTTTGCAGAATATTCTGTGTTATTATCTGACCCAAATAATCTTATCAGTGCATATTTAAACACTCAACTCATATAGGATTGCCCTATAATTCAGAGGCTTCGGAGATATCAAAAGGAAGAGGACAAGAATGATATAAAGATAAGTGAACAGCAGAATATGTAGCTATAGAAAGTCACACTTCTACAAGCTGAGGGCTCTCTTATCTCTCTGAGTTTTCCACAATATTCTACAGTTTCTCCGATTAATTAGAGAAAGCAGGAAAGATACAGCTGGAAAGCAAGCAATCATTATTAAGTTGTATTTTGTGGTTTCAAGAGCATAAAGTTCAATGCTATGTAGTAACAATTTATTATTTAATGACTATTAGTTGTGTTATGTGCATTGGTGGTCACTAACTCTATTTCCTTATGGTAAATTTAATAGGTTAAGTAGTATTTTACAGAATTAAGGCAACTGACATCTGTTTATTTACAGAAGAAAGAAATACCTTAGCTTTAGCTTACACAGAACATCTTTATTTGATGTTGATACAGCCAAGAAGCAGCTGGTTAAGAAAGGTAGCTCCTGTCATATGCTTTGAAGTTCCAGGTTGCTGTCCAACCACACCTGTTATGACAGTTTTCAGAGGAATGAATAAGAATTCTTAAAATCAAACTAATTTTGAGACCATCTGCCTTAAAATATTTTTCAAAAGTTTTGTCATATTTAAAGAAATCTTTCATGTACAAATAATTGCATATTGTATATAAAAAATAGAGGTAGTTCTTTCTTTGCATGTTTTGATATGTGTTAATTTCAGTTATCACAGTTTAGTGAAACAGCACTGGTCTCTCAAAAAATAGTCTAAATTTCACTGTTAAATATTTGTAATTACATTTAATACAAACTTTATTATCACCTCAGTCCATCAATCATTATGTAAATAAAAAATACACATCATGGCCAGTGACTAATCATATCACTTATGTCAAAGTCTGTCAGTTATTAATCACCACACATTGGTTTTTCTGCATAATGTGTATTGTTTTGTCTCCTTCTCTTCCAGTGATAAATCCTATGATATTTTACAAAAACAGGTGATCAAAAAATGGTGTTGACGGGGCTGGAGCGATGGCTCTGCAGTTAAGGTGCTTGCCTGGCATGCAGGAGTATGCAGGTTCAAACCCCAGCATTAGGTACACAATGAAGTGTCAGAGCAATGAAAGTCACATGAAAAACTAAATAAAATTGATTCTCTCTTTCTCTCTCACTGTCCCTTTCTTTTGTTAAAAAAAAATGGCATTGGGACTGTAGCGGTGGCTCTGGGGTTTTAGTGCTTGCCTGGCTTGCATGAGTACCTGGGTTCAAACTCCATCACCATGTACATAACAAAGTGTCTGAGCAATGATATTAAAAGCTAATAAAAATGATTTTCTCTCTCTTTCACTGCCCATCTTTCTTTTAAAAAAATGGCATTGATCAACAAAGATGAAATTACAACAGTGAAATGAAAAGTATTGCTGAAAATGAAATTCAAATAGAACATGAGTGGACTTTGAGAAGAAATGTTAACTATGGAAGTGCTGATACTGCCACTGTCCAAGGAATAGCCAGAGGAAGGTAACTAAGACTGGCTTATCAACACAGAGGGGAAACACCCCTGTGATAAGAAGAATATAGAGATCCCAGAGGAAATAACACTGCCAAAAAAAAAAAAAAAAGCTACAGCGTACAGCGAAAGAACTCTCATATATATTTTACAGCAGTGAGTGAATACACAAAGGTCAAAACATTAGAAGTCAATGTTCACTTAGGAAGAAACATGACAATTTACTGTTCATTTCATATTGTAACATATAACATATAATGAGAAGGGAAATATTCTCTAAACTTTCATTTATCTTTAATAAACTCTTGTCTTAAAAATGAAATAATAATTTAAATTCTCAATACATCTAATTTTTAAAATTATAGCTTGCATTTTTCATTTTCCTATACTTTTATTAACAACAGAAAGTTTTAATTCTTGAGAAAAAACATGTAAAAGTCATAAGACATTTAATTTTTCTTACTAATGATTATTGAGATCTGTTTGCACAGCTTTAGCGTTTATATCATTTTTTCAGACCTATACCCTCACGGTAAGAGCAACAACTGCTTCTATGTATACTATAAAGGATGGACTCACTTGGAGAGCAGATCATTTATGTAGATTTACATAAGGGATGCTGGTATTTGACATGATGGTGAGAAGACTGTATGCTCACTAAATAATAAACAAACTTTGAAATCCTATGTTTTGAGGAGCAGATGCAGGGCAGGAGGTCAGAAAGTATGTAGCCTACCATGAATTATGAGATAGGAATTGTGATAAAAGCTCTGCCCTAAGATTAGAGTATTAGTCTCTATAAACTTGGTTGGATAAGGAAGGAGATGTAATCCCCCAAATAAAACTGTATGTTTATGGAAGAATATTTGGTGAAGGACATAAAAATATTTCTATAATTATCCATCATTTTCCATGATAGAAATAATCTGAAAAAAAGAAAAAAACATGGGTAATATGTTTCTCTCTCTCTCTCTCTCTCTCTCTCACACACACACACACAGTTGTGATGTTTAAAGTCATGTTCTGTATTTTGAATGTGTTTTGTTCACCCAAAGCTCTTCAAATCAATGCATTCATTTTGCATTCTTATCTGTTTAATGGAATAGTAGTTGTGGAAATACAGTGAATAAGAAAGACATTCTGAACATGTAGGGATGAATGAAGTAATAAAAAATCACTGATCAAAATTTATGACTCTCGTCAGCAAATAACTTAGGGGACATTTAGGTTTTGAGAGAGATTTAATCATAGATCATCAGTGGATTAGGTATTACAAGGTTCTTTATAATTCATACACTTGATGTGGTTAGGAATATCTTCTACTGAGTTTAAGCAGTTAGTCACCCGTCATTAGGTGTCCCCAAAGTACAAGAGTCATCATGTGTTTTGTTAGTTCTATGTCTATCTGCTAAAAATCAGTGGAAATGAAACTGAAGTGATCATCTTCTTTGCAGATACACTCCTGCTAAACTTTGAAAATGGCCTATTCTCCCAAAGTCATTCCAAGAGTTTAAGCTCAAAATCATTTTCTAGGGGCACTTAAAGGGTGAAAATTCAATCTAACTGAAGTGTCTAGAGGTGGTGCCTTTGGGAAGTGATTAGGATCAGATAATGTAATTTGAGTGGAGTTCTTATAATTGGATCCCAGTGGCCTTTTAGGAGGAGAAGACACCACACACAAACATGAATATGCCCTATATCTTGCCAAGTGATGCTCTGTGCTACCTTGGAATTCTACAGAAAGAAGACCATCCATCACCATATGAAACCCTTAGACCCTGTACTTCCGTAACCATGAGCAAAAATAAAACTCATTTCTTTACAAAGTAACCCATCTCAGGCATTTTGTTGTAGTAATTAAAATCAGAGTAGTAGAATATTCCGTTTTCTAGTTTTATGTCGACAACCAGAAATCTACATTTTAACCAGGCCTTGGGAACTTCTGCAAAGGTGACTGTGAATCATATTGTCTAATTAGGCTTTGAGCTCCCTGAGTGCTAGAGTCATGCTACTTTAAGTTTTTACTGGTAACGGTCTCTCTAACGTACCCTTAAAAGTCAAGAACATAATAAGTAAATTAATCATTGACAAATAGTTTGATAAGAGCAAACTAAAAATATCTTTCATAGGGATGTCATTACCTGCAGGATTACAACATAAACTTTATATTTCTGTGGGTCCATACAGCAGAACAGACACTCAGTATTCACCTGCCTTTTCACTGGAAAGAACAAAAACAAAAGGTCTATAACTGCAAGAAGAGATGAGTGGCCCTTGAAGAACACTGGAGATCAACAGCAACCCTGGTGAAATCCAGACAATAGAATTGTAACATGGGAAGTGAAAGAGGGCCCACACCTTTTGCCCAGCACCAGGATTGTAGAAAGGCAGTTCATCCTTATAAGGGTAAGGTGAAAGAGCAAGCTCCAGTTAGGTGCACCTGTTAGGTACAGAAGCCTACTACCTCTTGCACTCAAACAGTCAGTATAAATAAAAGAACTAAGTCTGCGTAGCGGACTTGTTTTAGGAAGAGTTTTTTGCATTTCTCAGTGATTCCCCAGAACAATATAGTCTGGAGCCATCTTGAAAAGGATCTTACTGAATAAATTTCAACCATTCTGAGAGTCAGAGTTTCCAGCAAATTCTCACTGCTTGGACCCTGTCAACCTTCTGCTGCAATGCCTAGGCAGGTGGCAGGCTCAAAAGACAGTTTTGGCTCAGAGTAGTGACTTGGACACAATCTGCCAAAAGTTCTAAGATGAAGAGAGTGTAGATATCAACATGAAGAAGAGAAGAGGACACCACCATCTGGAATTGGGAGATTAGTGGAATCTGCCCTCTGAGACAGCGCCACATTGTATTTTGTGGGGCCAGGATACAGGGTTGCACATTAATCAATTCCCAACCCACCTTTACCCCATACCCAGGTAGCACAGCATAAAAGACCCTGGAGAAAATGTATGTACAGTTCTTTTCCCACCCTGACTTGTTCTGGTATGAAATCCTGCTAAGAGGAATTTTAATAATCTCCAGCCAGCAAGCCTAATATCTGGACGGTACCACAGATAAAAGAATTCTTGGGTGAAAACCCCTGGCCAATTTCCTGATTCTTGGTTACAGCTTATGAAAACTCAGAGAAAAGCCTTCATTGGCATAGCTGACAATCTTCTACCTTGACACATTATAAGCATCTCTACTTGGAAGAATATTTTTAAAATAATTTTTCTTCTTGATTTTTCCTTTACATTTTTAATTACTAAGATTTATTTTTATTATTTTCTAAAAACAATTTCCACTTCATTCTGCTTTCAATCTTTCATGTTTTCTACATTTTTATTTTACTTTGTTTTTCTTTTCATGGTGCTGGAGAACAAGCCTGGGGCCTGATGCATACTGGGTGCTTGGTCTGCTATTGATCTGTACTCCCAACCAGTTTGAGAGACATTGTGCCCAGATCTAGCTTTGACCTTGGTAGTCACTTCCACTAAAGAATAAAAAAGTATTCATGACCTCTGGGACATCATTAAAAAAATCAAAAGTCAGGCTCACTTGCATACCTGAGGAGAACTAACTATTGAGGATATAAATCACCTATTAAATGAAATAATAAAAGAAAAACTCCATATCTTGGGAATGACATGGACATCTAAGTGCAGGAAACATTCAGAATCTGAAATAAATATGACCAAAAAATCCTCTATTTGTCAGAAATGCAGTATAAAAGAAGAACATTAAAATCTGCAAGAAAGAAGCACTAAGTCACATTACAGGCAAGTCTGTTAGACTAACAGATTTTTCAGCAGAACATCTAAAGGCCAGGAAGGCATAGAATGGTGTATCAAGTCCTGAAAGAAAAAAAATTCCAACCAAGATTAGCACACCCAGTTTTGTTGTTTAGAGATAAAGCATCCCCCAAACGCTCCTTTGTGAGACCATTATGGAATTCTCAGAGGTGAAATGATTAGATTATAGGAGGTGTGACATAATGGTTGGATTCACCCACTAATCTGGATTAACTGAGAAGTGATCAGGAAGACGGTCACTTGGAGTGTGCTGTTGGCATTTATATTGGTGTTTATATTTTGTTCCTGGTGAGTGGAGCTCATTCTCTGCTTCCTGTTTCCATCTCCTGAGCTGCTTTTCTCCTACAGGCCCTTTAGTCGTGATGTTCTGCCTCATCTCAGACCCAGAGTAAGGAATAGGCAAATCAGTGAATCTCTGAAACTATGAGCCAAAGCAAATTTTTCCTTTTCTATATTCTTCTTGTCAGGGCTTTTTGTTCCCAGTAATGAGAAACCTGACTAAACACCTATAGAGGCTATTGTTCAGAACTGAAGAAGAAATAAAGAACACCCCCAATATAAGCATAAACTAGATGACCATTAGACCATCACTACAAAAGATATTTCAGTAATCCTGTATCCAAAAGAAGAAGAAAGATAATCAGCATCATAAGAGCAGATAAAATAATCAATCGCAAGTGAGGAAGTAGGAGAGAATCAACATTATCAGTATAATAAGCCATAAAAACCTGTAGATAAATAAAAGAGGAAGAAATAAACAAATAACATACAAAACAATAGGAAAAAACAAATGAAAAGAAAAAAACATTTTTCAGTAATAATTATGAATGTAAGCAATCTAAGTTTATGAATTAAAAAACGGAAAAACTGTATCAGAAAAACATAGCAAAACAAAACAAGATCTATCAGTGTGCTCAAAAAAAGTAAAATGAAAGAAAACAAAATCACTTTCACCTTACCTGTAAAGGTATAAGCAAATCCTAAGTGAAAGGATGAAAAAATATAGTCTAAGTAAAATAGAATCTGAAAGCAATCAGGAGAAGGTATACTCCTACTTACACAAGACTTTTAGATGAAAAAACAGCAAGAACAGACAAAGAAGGGCACTATATATTGATCGAGTGTAGAATTCATCAAGAGGATATAATGGTTATAAATTTATATGTACTGGTATGAGTTTATTGGGATGAATCCAATAAAACTATAAAGCTCTAATAAAAAATTTTATATGGACTGAATGTCGGAGCACCCAATTTTATAAAATAAAAAATTACTAGACAGAAACAGATAGTTAGATCCCAATACAATAATAGCAAAGGACTTCAAAAACCCATTTTTATCAATAGATCATAAAAAGTCAAAAAACATCAGAGTTAAATTATGCTATAGATCAAAAGGAATTTATGTGATACTACAGGCAACAGTTGCAGAGCAAACACTCTGTTTTTCAGCACATTGAACTTTTTCCAACATAGACCATATATTGGTCTACAAAACAACTTTTAACACATTAAAAAATTTAAGTAGTATCCTGCATCTTCTCTGATCACAATAGAATGAAACAAGAACTCAATGGCAATAAACCCTGTAGAAATTCCACAAACACATTTAGATTGAACAATACGCTTTTGAATGAACCATGGGTCATTCAAACTTCGGTTAATTCTTTTAGGAATTAAAAAGTTTCTTGAATCACCCAAAAATGGAAATCCAACATTTGAAAAATTATGGGATGCATCAAAAGCAATAGTAATAAGATGTAAGTACCCACATTTAAACAAACAACAAAACAGATCTCACATAAATAATTAATGATGCATCTCAAGGTCTTAGAAAAATGAAAAAAGTCAAATATTAATACAGTATAAGGAAAGAAATAAAGATCAGAAGAGAAAAAATGAAAGAATGAGAAGAAAAATACAAAGGAACAATGAAACCAAGAGTTGGTTCTTTGAAAAGATGGACAAAATTGATAAAAGGTGAATAAAATTGATCTAATTAAAGAAGTCCAAAAGAATTACATTTATAGGTGAAAAAGAATAAATTGCAAGTGTTACCTCAGAAATTCAAAGGATCTTTAGGAAATATCTTGAAAACCTATATGCAAATAAATTGGAAAATCTAAATGAAATTAATAAATTTTTGGATACTTATGATCTACCAAAATTGAACCAAGAAGATATTTTTTAAAGCTAAAGAGATTAATAAGCAATGAGATTGAATCAAAAGCAAGAAGTCCTCCAACAAAAAAAGCCCAGGACTGGATGGCTCACTGCTAAATTTGACCAAACTTGTAAAGAACCAACACCAATGCTTCTGAAATTATTACAGAAAAGTAAAAATGATCAAACTTTTTCCAACTCATTCTACAAGGCCATAACTGCTTTGCTGCCAAAACCTGTCATAGACACACAAAATAAAAAAAGAAAAGAAAAAAAAAGTATAGGCTCATATCTTTAGTGAACACAGATGTGAAAATTTCAACAAAATACCTGCAAATCAAATTCAACAATACATTAAGAAATCATACACTGTGATCAGATTGATTATATTCCAGTGATACAAGGAGAGTTTTACATATATAAATCAATAGATATGATATTACATATAAACAGAATCAAGGATTAAAATCAAATGATAATCTCAATAGTTGCAGAAAAACTATTTGATAAAATTTAGCATCCTTTCATAACAACAGCTCTGAATAAATTTGGTATAGAAGGATTACACTTCAATGTAATAAGGACTATGTACAACAAACCCACAGCCCACATCGTACTGGGTAGAGAGAAATTAAGTTTTTCTTCTAATACTAGAAACAAGACAAGGGTGTCCACTCTCACTGCTCTCATTCAATACAGTACTAGAAATTTTAGCCAGAACAATAAAGAAAGACAAAAATAAAAGGCATACAAATAGGAAAGGAGGAAATCAAGTTATCCATATTTGCAGATACTATGCATAGTAAAAAATAAAGAATCCACCAAAAGATCATTAAAACTGAAAAACAAATTTAGTAAGATAGTGGATACAATCCAATATACAAAAATGTGTACCTTTTCTATAGATCAATAGTGAACTTGTTAAGAAAAAAATTCAGGAAAGTAATCACACTCATAATAGCAATAAAATAAATTAATTTAAAAAAAATAAATTAAAATAAAACCTAGGAAAGACTTCTACAAAATTCTGAAGAAATAAAGAAGACACATAAAAGCAGAAATACCTCCCATGTTTATATATTGAAAGAATTAATATTGTTGAAAAGTCCTTACTAGATAAAGCCATCTACAATTTCAATGCAATCTCCATCAAAATACCAATGGTATTTTTCATTAAACTGGAAAAAAAATCCTAAAATTCATATGGAAACAGAAAAGACCTCAAGTAGCCAAAGAAATCTTGAGCACAAAGGGTGAAGCTGGAGTTATTACGATACTTGATCTCATGACATACATAAGGGCATAGTAAGAAAAACAGCACGGTATTTGTAGAAACACAGACAAGCAGAAAAACAGATTAGAGTAAAAGATCTAGAAATAAATCAATTTATCTTCAGTCAATTGATTTTTGACATCTTTGCCAAGATGTCAAGAGTTAAAAAAATCCAAATCAAAATGGATGAAAATGTTAAGACCTGAAACTGTTAGAGGAAAACACAGGGGAAACACTTTAAGATATTACCACAGGGGAAAATTTCTTGGATAAGATTCCAAAAGCAATGCTTGACAAATAGGATAAAATCAAACAAAAAGCTTCTGTAGAGTAAAGGAACTATCAATAAAAAGATGACCTCCAGAATGGGAGAAGATCCTTCCCAGTTATTCATTTGACAGACGATTAACATTCAGAATATGTAAATAACTCAAAATTCTAAACTAAATCAAATGACACAATTTTTAAAATGAGCAAAAGGTTTGAATAAATACTTTTCAAAGAAAGAAATACAAATGACCAAAAAATATAAGAAAATACTCAGTATCTATAGCCATCAGTGAAATATAAATAAAATTCTATCTCACTTCAGTTAAAATGGCTGTTATTAGAGAACAAAGCAAACAAACAAATAGAAAACCAGAAACTAATGATGGAGACTATGTGGAGTAAAACTAGTCATTACACATTGTTGTTAGGAAAGTAAGTTAGTGGAACCACTATGGAAAGTAGCATGGAGCTTCCTCAAGAAAACAGAATAGAGCTACCTGATACTGAAGCTATACACCAAAAGGGTAAAGTTAAAAGGGTAAAGTTAAAAGGTAAAGTTAGCACAAGAAAGTCATACCCGTATACCTATGTTTGGAAGTATTCACAGTAGCCAAGGTATGCAGTTGTTCTAAGCGCCTATCAACAAACGAATAAAGGAACTATGGTATTTACACAATGATCTATTATTCAGCCATAAGGAAAAATGAAATCCTGTCATTTGCAGCCAAATGGATGGAACTGGAGGATATCATGTTAGGTGAAACAAACCAGACACAGAAAATCAAATACTAAGGATAGCATTTTTTTTCTCACATATGGAAACTAAAAAATAAAATAAAAAATAACAAGAAGCTCTGAAAATAGAAACTAGACTATTAGGTTAGGGAATGGGAATGGGTTGGTCCGGAATGAAGGGCCTGGAAGAGACCTTAAGAGTGGATGGACATGGTCAATGCATAATATATGCGTATATTGAAATACCACAGTGTTCCCCATTAATCATACATTAAATATGTCACTAATTATAACAAAAAGATTTAAAGGTAATTAATTCAGCTTAGTTTTTTTCTTTCTTCATAAACTTTAGTTCCTGTAAAATATTGTTTTTCTCTCTGTGATGGCTTCTTAATGTATCAACTTGCATGGAACATAAGGTATAAAGGTACCCAGTTGATGATTATTAGGGGTGCATCTTTTTAGATTTCACTGAATAAGATAAACATTTGAATTGATGAAGCAGATTGTCCTCCCTAATGTATGACCCTCAATCAGCCAAAGACCTGAGTAGAAAAAAAAAAGGCCATGTAAGAAAAAAAATTTTTTCCTGCCTGCCTGAAATATCTGGGACATTGATTTTCCCTTGTACATGGATTGGAATTTCTGCCATCAGCTCCCCTGGGTTTCAGATCTTTTTAAGTAAACTAAATCCCACCATCAACTTTTCCAGGTCTCTGGGTTAGCACCTGCAGATTCTGGTGTTTCTTGGCCTTCATGACCACATGATGCAATTCCTTATGAAAATGAAATAAAAAATGAAAATTAAGAACTGTATCTGTATCTCTATGTCTGTATCTATATCCTACTTTGGAAAAATCTGACTCATATACCTATTAAGCCATTTTATCACATTAAAACAACTCAAAATAAAAATAACAATAACAAATCTTCCTGTTTAAAATTGTAGTCCTGGTTTTGATGTTGTTTGTTTATTTAAAGTGTGAAAAATTTCTTTGAAAAAATTGATGTACAGTGGAATTAATGTGTTTCAATAAAAAAATAATTGCCTGATATCTCATGCGGGGCTTTATATAAAAAATTTCTTTAAATTTTTATTTTCAGTTTTAACTCATTTTGTCCCATTATCCCAGTTGTGAAACAACCATAAAAATGCAAATAAAATACCATAATTACAATAATTATGGTATGAGAATATTAATATAAGCTCGAGATTATGATTTATAATTTATTTTTATGTGCCTGTGTCAATTTGATCAAAATATCAAAGAGTAGAAAACTTACAACTTAATGGGTTAAAAAAGTTCTATAGTATTTGAGTATATGTGCCATTTACACACAGTTGTATATGTAAAGTGCTACTTATATTCATGCAGATTTGTAACTAGGTAGAAAGGGAGTTTTCTGCTCTATGTACATATTACCAAAACAGCAGGAGGAAAGAGAAATGTATAAAAGCTTTTCACATGAGCGTGTTTGTAAGTCACTAATGTACCTAGTTCTGTTGTGTTGAGGTTAAAATGCATAGCACTTATCTTAGAATCAACAGAGGTAAAACCCATTAATGCCATTTTTTTAAGGAAAATAAAAAAATAAAATTTTCATCTGGAAATATCAAGAAGTAAAGAAAATAATGACTAGCAGGGAGAACAATGAATTTATCTGAGCAGCCCAATGTTGGCAGATGCAAGGTGCTGTGAGACAAGACTGACAAAACTGGGCCCGCAAGTAAAGAAAGATGTTAACTTCAAAATAAAGAAAGAAGTCACCCGCTGCTGGGTCCTTTGTAGCATGCACAACCCATAAAAAATCTCATGCAGTGGTTTTTTATTACCAGTTCTGTTTCCAGAGTGGTTCCTCAGTCCCTGTGCTTGAGACTGTGCTCATCGGAGCAAAGAAGAAAGGACATGATTGAGTGATTAGCCAGGAAATGAGACTCAGGCAAATGCCTCTTGGAAAAATCTCAAGTCAGAATAAGCGATTTTTATCATTTATTTTATGTACTGGATAATTTTGTATAGCTAAATGTTGCTTGGGGACCTCAATTTTGCTTGGTTGGTCTATATAGGTGCACTAACTTTTGCATGGAAAAAGGCAAAGTGAATAGGTTTGTTTCTGGAGCCCACATTCACATTCCTTTGTTTATTTATTTGTTTTCTTTGCTGATGTTGGGATTTTAACTAAGAGGTGCTCTATCAAACTTCATTCCCAGCCCCTTTTTTAAAATTTTGAAACAGGGTCTAACTAAATTGCCCAGGCTGACCAGAAAGGAACTTGCAATCCTGCTGCCTTAGCCTCCAGAGTCCCTAGGATTACAGGAATGAATCAGAGCATCAGGCTTCCCACTTGCACTTTTCTTTTTTTCCTACAGGTTTTTTTTGGCCCATTGTAGTTGAACATTTTGATGGGATTTGTTGTTACATATTCATACACACGCACAATATAGTAATGCAATTTGGACAATATCAATCACTCCCCAGCATTTGGCCCCTCCCTCTTGGTCTCCCACCCCGGGTCCTTTTGTTGCTGATCTCACTTTGATTTTTAGGAGATCCCCCCACACACATCTTTATTTTCCTTTTTTTCCTCTCCAGCTTCTTCATATGAGAGGAAACATACACCCATTACCCTCTGGGTTTGACATATTTCACTTAACATGATGGTTGGTCTCTAGTCCCATCCAATTTCCTGCAAAGCTGTAACTTCATTTTTCTTTAAGTCTGAATAAAACTCCATTGTGTGGTGGTGTGTGTGTGTGTGTGTGTGTGTGTGTGTGTATACACATAATATTTTCTTTATCCACTCATCCATTGATGGACACCTAGGCTGGTTCCATGATTTGGCTATTATGAATTGTGCTGTTATAATGCAAGTATGCGTGTATCACTGTGGTGAGATGACTAATTCTTCAGGATAAATACCAAGAAGTAGTATAGCTGGATCATATGGTGGTTTTATGCCTAGGCTTCTGAGGGACCTCCATACTGATTTCCATAGCAGTTGTACTAATTTATAATCCCATCAACAAAGTGCTCCTTTTTCTCCACATCCTTTCCAATATTTGTTCTTACTTGTATTCTTGATGACTGCTATTTTGACTGGTGTGAGATCAAATCTCAGTGCAGTTTTGATTCTCATTTCCTTAATTGCTAATGATGTTGAACAGTTTTCATGTATTTATTAGCCATTTGTATTTCTACTTTTGAGAAGTGTCTGTTTAGTTTATTTGCCAATTTAATTAATTGGATTATTTGATTTTCTGGTGCAAACCGTTTTTGAGCTCTTTATATACTCTAGATATTAATCCTCTGTCAGAAGAGTAGCTCACAAAATTTTTTTTCATTCTGTGGATTCTTTGTTCAGGGTCCTAATTGTTTCCTTTGTTATGCAGAAGCTTTTTAATTTGATGCTGAATCCCCTTTGCTGGTTGCTTTTTATAGTCTCTTCTTTCAGCTTGCTGTATTTTTTTTTCCACGTTTATTAGAAGTATATTGAGATACAGGATACAAATGAGGGGGAAACATTGTCAAAACTGTAGCAATCAATGTGTATAAACTTTGATAACCAGGGGTAATGCTAACACATAGATAAGCTACTATGGGTTTCATCTATTGCAGTTTCCCCCAGAAGAACTCATGTGTTAAATGGGTATCTAGTGTAGGAATAACATTGGCTTCTGGAATGGTTCCCCCATCTTCCCCATCACCA
>PVKS010036789.1:0-19094 GCA_004027875.1 Aplodontia rufa
AGACTTTGCGAGAATTTATGAATTACAAAACACTCTCTTGATAGTAATCAATGGTAGAAACACTGTTTAAATTTTCTCATTTATTTTCAAGTTCATACATTACAGAGCTGGAAAGAGAAACACTCCACACTAAACTTTCCATGTTAAAAAAATAAGATTGTAGCATTTTTACAAAAGAGTTGAGTTAAGGGCTTAGATTTATAGTTTTTTATTAGAGACTATCCATTATTCTCAAGTGATTTGAAGAGATGTTTCTGATCTATGATTAGAATCTCAAAAACATCATCCATGTAGAAATAGAGTTGGATTTCATAATATATCGTCACAAGTATATTTCTAGCTTAACATCAAATGCTCAAATAGAAACAAAATTCTTGAATTTAGTAGTCAAAATGGCATAGTGAAAAACACTCATTAATATATTATTCTTTATGTTTAATCATTTAAGATTAGACAAAGAGTATAATTGGTTAAATCTTCAGATTAGGCTTTAAGAGCCTACAACAATGAACACTTAAAAATATTGATAAGGTCAGAAAGGTTGCATTTATATATTATGTTAAGCCACATTTTCTTAATACTTTCACCTTTATTTGTATATTCCTGTTATGGAATGACCCCTGCCTTTCCAAAATTTTTTGAACTGTTTTATCTCTGTCCTCTCCTATTGGTGTTCAAACTTCCCAAGCCTTTACCTTCAAGTTTGAGTCCAACTTAGTTTCTTTAATTTTGCTTTTCTTAGGAATGCCTTCCATTGATTATTTCCATAATTTCTAAGTAGCAATCCACTCCAGGAAATACCAGTATTTCTTTGGACTACAGGGATTGACCACTAATTACTTGCAAAAGTAATTTTAAGGGGACTTCTTTCAGTTTTGACCATTTTGCTAATAAACTCTTTTTTACCTTTATGTTTCTGGATAACCATCCTTTTGGGGAACTGAGTATCAGTTGGTAAACACTAGATTTCAATCTATTAACATTCAAATTCTTAATCTATTCTCTTTCATTTTCACAAACATTTACACTATTGAATTGGCTTATTGACATCAATTATTTTTAACAATAAACAATATTTTGTGATTCAAATAATTTTTTTCCATCAGTTTGTTGATGGTGATATCTCTGTATGTGTTGGGGGAGGTGTGTGTCGTAGGAGGAAATTTGAGAAAATTCAAAGCTTCTTTTATTTCCTTCTAACCTCTTGATTCTCTTGTCAGAGACTATCCTCTGGCCCTACTGTGTGAAACATTTCCTCTGAATCACAAAACTTGAAATCCCTGAACCTTCTTTTCTTAGACTCCCTTAAAATTCAAGATCCAACTTGAATGTTGCTCATAGGAAGTACTGATATAAAATTTCAGAGGTAAATGAAAACCTACTTGTCTAGTGACTAATGTGGACAAATGTGTTGGTTATGAAGCAAATTAAATATTGGGTTTACTAGTAGCATCCGAAAACCTTTCTAATAGGTTCCCACTTTGGTATTGAAAACAACTTACAACCTTAATCATTATTTCCTTGTGATTCCTGCATGTTCCAAAGCTGGATAATCTCTTCTTCATTCTTTCCAATAGCTTTATCTGATGACAATCCCAGTATGGAATTAGTTTTATTTGAAATACCCAGAGTCACATGTTCTTTCCCATCTAAATCCTTTTACACTCTTAAGTATTTGAAATGCTTTCATAGCACGGAGTACCACGGATGGAAATGCATAATTCCACATCTGACTTTCTTTGATTCCAAATAGAAATAGTCTTAATATCAGCGTTAAGTTTGTTTGAATAGATAAATATAATGCAATAGGGGAAAAACTAACTTCAAATTTAATATACCATTTGTTGATATGAATTTCTTATTGAAGACAAGCCTTTGGGAAATCTGCACAAACAATGTTAGAAATAATTATTAAAGTGACTACTCATTATACAGAGGAATTTACAGAAAGAAAATGTTCAGAATATTAGTTTAAATTTCTTTTCAAGATCAGAAATGAATACTAAAGAACTCCTAAAATTATCTTGAAATACTGTCTAAATTCTTGTACCTCTGGAGTAAATATATCCAAGCTCATATCCAGATGCATATGACTACAGTATATATACTACAAAATAAACAACATTCACTTTTTTCAACCTGGGGTTATTCCAATAAATCTGCCTATATTGTATCTCCTTGTTCCTCTGAGCTTTCCCTTCAAAGACAAAACCACCTTCTTGTCCACTATCAGGGGAGACCAGCCTCCCTGTACTTGTAGAAGTCATGTGTTCCAAAACAGGGTATGTGCCTCTTGTGATGACACCAACCTTGCCAAAGGCCTACTTCAGCACCTCCCATGGTGTCCAGATCCATAAGTAGAGGAAAATAACCAGTTTACCCACTTTGAAGTGATATATGCAAAGGTTTCTATGACTTATGTTGGCCAAACTTAAGAAATATTTTATGAGAATCAATTCTACCCTATTACGTCATTGAGAGGGTAGGCAATGTTGAGCAGAGCTGAATCTGCTAAAGTGTTTCGATTTATGTTAGCTCCTCCTTTTGAAGTCCTTTGGAGTAAAATTAATACTGAATCAGACTGGCTGACAGAAACATAGATTTCATGGTAGCCTATAATGAAGGTTCTATAGAATTTCTTATTTCTTTCTTTTTTATCAGTCAGAGAGATAAAGACTTGGAGAGATAGGAATGTGAGAATGAAATTATAATAGACAAATCTGAAGAATATTTTCTACCTGCAAAGTTCCCCCTAGTATTTTCTGCTGAGAAAAATCAAATTCATAGTTTTTGTAAAGGAGAAATACTTTAAAAAATTCCACTGATTATTTCTGAGCAAATACTGATGGGTGAATTTGAACCCAAGAGAAAACAAATTGATAAGTAGTACAGATGATTAGAATGAACAGGAAGAGATTTCCCTGCATTGGTCTCAATGTTTCCACAACAAATATTGTGATATTTCCCTTGTTACTGAATGCACTGTTGAAAAACAGCTAGCAGGACCTCTACATCAACTCTCTGAACCATAGATAGGATTAATTACTGTCAAAAAGAAAGTGGAAACCCTGAATAACTTTGTTTCCTAAAAATATATTAAAACATAAGCAATATACCATAGCTGACAGATTGCAGATATTATTGCCACATTCAAAGTCATGAGGAATGCAAAGATGTCTCTCCTATTACTTCCTGTTTAGATTTCTCTCTTTGACCTTTGCAGAAAAAGATATTGATAAGTAAGTGTGTAATTATTGTTATTGTCATCAGAGGTTGTCTTCCATTACAACCTGCTGTTTTATCTTTACTGGAGCCAATCAACCAAATTTTCTGTCCTTGATACACAAATGTTGTTATTTTTTGCTTCCTTTATTAATAGGAAATAACAAGGGCAGTATTTTTATAAATATATTAGTACCACCTTACTGTGTAAACTCAGGACTAACAGAATTGTACAACCGTCTGTCATAATCAGGCTCATTGAAATTTTGATCCTTTGATATTGTACATGAAGTCTTCTTGCTTCCCCGTGTTAGCGATTTCATGGTGATTGGAGCTTATAACCAAAAATCAGAAAATGCCTATGCAACTTCTTAAGAAACTTCTTTAGCCAAGAGGTAAAGGAAAATTCCACAGAAAATATGTATACCTGTTTCCTCGGAGAGAAGCTTGATAATTGCTAAGTCTCTTGGAGTTATGGAGGTAATTTTGATCTTATCTGCCTCTGAGTTGCTTTAAACTATTTGCTGAGACAGTCCTTAAGGCTATTTCTTTTGAGTGGTGATCAAATCCTGCAATTCAGTTTACTGAACCAATTTTGCCTTATAATTTTACAAATGTAATTGTGTTTAAAGAGTTCCTGGCAGTTACCAAGGTAGTATGATAACTCTGGTAAGCTCAATAGGAAAATAAAAATGAAATCTCTTAGGACTGGAAGAAAATCGCCTTGCTATTGCGTCCTGCTTGGGCTTGAACAGCAAGTGAACGATATGCCTTTACTGTATTTGATGAACTAGGTGTTCCCTGACCCACTGAGTCATAAAGTTGCTTTGGGCGACTAACTTGATAATGAGCTGGAAATAGAATGTATGAAATCATGCTGTAGCAAGCCCTGATACTCAAATGAGTTGTACTGTTGTGCGGTTCATACTCCTATGGCAAGCCCCTGTACACCATGGCCACCCATTCCTCAGCTCACACCCCTAACCTCAAGGGAATTCCTAACGAATGACCACTGGAAATGACACAGAAAAATGTGGACTTGTTTTTATGATTCATTAAGCATAAAATACAAATACTGCAACGTAATAAGATATTAATACTGAAGGTGACCTAAAATATTACAGCTTTTATTTTAGGTGTCTCTTATTGGAAAATGTATATTTTTCTATGTAATAATATGTAAATGCCCAATTATTTGTATCTTTTTCTTTTTTATTTTCAATATATAGATAACTTAGATTTCCTTAACTAAACTCTGAGTTATAAACTTCCCATCTCATTCAGGGTATAAATCAAAATTCTTATATGAGCCTATGTTACCTTAGAAATTCTGGCTTCTAGTTATTTCTGAGAAATTTTCTTATTTTTCATTTTTATTATTCTACCCAGGACACGTGGTCTTGAATACACTAGAAATTTCCATACATACCTTAGTACCTTTGCACAGATTATTATAATTTTTAGAAATGCTCTTATATGAACTTATATGTATGTACCCCAATCCCTATTTTCTCTATATTAAAGCATTTGCTCAGGTCACCCGTTCAAAGAGCACCACCTTGTTACCATAATTAAAACGACATTTCACAATCTTCACTTCCTTTAGCACTATTTATACCATTACCTCATTTTGTTCTTTTGAATAATATTGTCATTAAATTCTATGTACTCGATCATTACATTTGACCTTCAATGTCTGTTTATATAAATCGTATCTTAAGGTTCTAGAGAATAAGACATTTTTCTGTTTCTATTTGGTGATGCATTCAAGTTTCCTGGAAATATCTACATGCAAAAGTACTCAGCAGAAGGTTGAGTAAGCACACATCAGATAGATGGGAAAATATAGAGAAAGATAGACACACAGATAGGGCAAGAGTGTTTGTGTGCATGTGCATGCGTGTGCACACACACACACAAGTGTGTTTGATTCCAGTTACAGAAGGAAACCTTGCTGAGTAAAATTCAAAGGATTAATTCAGGTCCTGGGTACCGAATTGATGCTATCAGCTCTAAATATGCAATTATGGATATCACACAATATTCTTTCTATGTGGCATGGGGCACACAGTAACAGTAACTGACCTTGGGAGGGCAGATGTATTTATAAAGCAACCAGGAGGAAAATCAGATTCAAGTGGCCTGCTCCAGTAAGAGGACATGCATTATGTCTCTGTAGCAAGAGTTGTAACAAAATTGGGAGTATAATCATAATGCATAACCCTCCTTTTTCTAGGGAATCAGAATAAATGAGATGGCATGGTGTGCATGTGATTTGTCCCCCAAATGTTTGTGTGTTGGAATATTGTTTACCAGAGAACATATGCTGAAAGGTGGCAGGATCTTTAAGACATCAGACTGTTGGGAGGTAAACAGGCATTAAGGGCATCCCTCTCAGAAATGATTAATGCTGGACTTATGAAATTAGTCCTTAAAACAACGAGTTCTTAAAGAAGAGCAAGACTAATCTGTCCCCATCCTCTGGCGTCTTGCCTCACCATGTGATCTCTTCCGCAAGCCCACTGTGTTCTCACTGCCCCTGCCACTAGATCCTAACCAGAGCACCTTAGAAATCAATGTTAGTTCTCAAACTCCCCAAGCTATGAACTAAATAAGCCTTCCTTATAAAATATTCTGTCTAAAGTATGTTGTTATGTCAATAGAAAATGGACTAATACACCAGACGCAAGAGAAAGAACAAATTCAGAGCAGAGTTTACTTTATCCCAAGTGAATTAAATAATTAATCTAAAATAATTCCCATATTAGCTGCTTTGATAAAAATAGGATTTGAGAAGGTAGATTTAAATTAAGCAATAAAGAGAAAGACACAAACACAACTGTAGTAGTACAAAAAAGATAAATGACATAATTATGTTCCAAAGTCTTTATTCTTTTTAATTATCTTACCATTTTTCATCTGTGTAATTTAGATCACTTTTTCAGAATTCTTGCATTATGCTATTATGTTGTTTACATTTTGATAAAAATTGTTTTATCATTTAATTTTGTAATCCTTAACTTTTTTGATTTATGATTTACAGTTTAGTATAATTAACATGTTAGTGTTACATTTTTTTCACCCCTCTAGCGTTATTTGTTTTTTTTAAAGAGAGAGGGATAGTGAGAAAGAGTGAGAGAAAGAGAAAGAAAAGAATCAATTTTATTTAGTTTTTCATGTGGCTTTTGTTATTCCAGCACTTAGTTGTGTACGTTGAGCTGAGGTTCAAGCCTGCGTCCTTGCACATGCCAGGCGAGTGCCATAACTGCAGAGCCAGTGCTCCAGCCCACCTCTCTACTTAAGCAACATTTTCCTAGTTATGACTGTATAATAATTCCTTCTGTAGTGTTTTAGATAGTAGGTCTCTTTTGTCCCTGTTCCTATGTCAGATACTAGAAGTCAAGATAATTTACTTCAATTTCACTTGTTAATTATTGTTGGAAATTTGTTCTATACCAAAACAACAAAAACAAAAACGAATCATTTACTTTGAAGACATTGTGTTTCATCATGAAAACTTTATCTCATAAAACCTTTGCCCTTGTTTTTACTAACCACTATTTTAAAACATAACTGTGAATAGAAAATTATGTCCTTTTACATTAATGGATGTTATATCAATCTCCTGATGTATGCATTATTTTTTTATTTTGGAACAATAAGTATGTCATGGGAAGTCTTTATTTTAGTGAATATAACAAGGGAAAATAAGAATGCTACTCTTATGGTCTATCTTTTGAGTTAACAGTTAACACCATATTATTATCTTATTAATAAATAAAAACTACTAATTTATATTCTTGTAGCAGAAATAATATGCATAATTTTTGTGGCAGATAAATTTATATATTTTAATAATCTGAAGGCAAAACAATGTTTAAGGCTTTATTAGTGTATTCAAATTACTTCCCTGGTTCACAAATACATATTGTTTATAATTAATTTTTCAAATTATGGGGTTCAAATGATGTCCCATACTACAACAGTTCACAATGTGTTAAAGATCAAAATGAATTAGCAAACATATATGACATAAAAATCACACTTAAGGATTTAAAAATTGCAATTCCTAGTAGCAAAATATGAGAAAGTATGGTTCTTTGAAATTTATTTAGGAAAATTCTAAGATTATTATGGATGGCATATAACAGTATTTATCCTTGTTACTTGAAAACAATTTTTAAAATCTACATATAGCTTTCTACCTTTTCTCCTATACAATACTTAGAATGATCAGATGTTTTAATATCAGCAATGTCTGAAATACATTTGGTTCACATTTCTTGACTGTAAAATCAAAACCATAGCAGGCGCACTATTGATATACAGTCCCGAGAATCATTCCTTCCAACATCACAATGGCACTGATCCTAAAAATGTTACTATGAAATAATACAGGAGAAGCAATGGCAGGAAGTACATGAAGATGAAATAAAAGCTTAGTATTTTTACTTGAAATATGATATGAAGTGAAAAGTTCTATACTAATATAAATTAAGCCAAGTACCAAGGGGAGACAGATAACTACTCCTCCTCCTGAAAAAATAGTGTGCCTGAAGTTTGTACAAGAGTAAATGACTTTTCAATTCCTCATAAAAGTCAGAAATACAACCAAGGGAGAATTCTTAGATTTAAGTTCTCAGTAAATTAAGAACAAGGAAATGCTGTTATATTTCTTGATAAAAATGGACGATAGAACATAGTTCATAGTGGAAATTATGGGATTTGATGTAATAGGTTTTTCAACCTGAGAGGTTTAAGGAGGGTCTACTACTGCCCTCAGCTTTCCCAGCAGAACTTTAGATGTGATTGACCACACTGCAAATGTTCCATTCCTGGTGAAGAGTCAGTGGGTGAAGACTATCATGGCAGATTCTGGACCTCATTCCTTCTTATAGAAAACCCCTTTGAGATTTGCACATTTCGTGTTTACCCTGTTTATTTCTTCTACCTGCTCATCAGTTATTCAATGACAGCCTATGGAACAAAAAGAAAAGTGAATGTCTGGAGTACATTTTACTCCCACCCTTTCCGTCCTCTTTTTAACACTCTTCACTCAGTGGACAGACAAGCATGTGAACACATTTTCCCTCAGGGTGCTAGTCGTCTTTGGCATACCAATCAGTATATGTATAGGATGGACATAAACTAGACTCAGGAATGAGAGTTAGCATTAGGAACAGACTTCAGGGTCTCCCAGAGTTTACTATTTATCTGTGAGGTTGTCCTCAAAACTAACAACCAGCTGGGTGTGGTGATGCATGCCTATATTCCTAGCAGCTCAGGAGGATGAGGCAAAAGGATCACAAGTTCAAAGCGAGCTTCAGCAACTTATCAAGGCTATAAGCAACTTAGCAGGAGCCTGAAACCTGGTCTCAAAATAAAAAATAAAAAGGACTGGGGATGTGCTCATTAGGTGCCCATTTAATCCCTGCTACTAAAAACAACAAAACAGCAGCAACAACAAAAACCCTAACACAACTGCCTCTGTAAAATCATCAGTCATCCAGAAGTTTCACTAGTTGTTTGAGTAGAAGTAGAAATTTGTATTAGGGCTGTACAAAATTTTTCATTTATTAATTTAATTAATATGTAACCATTTTATCCTTTAATATTTAAATCTTATAAAGGAACCATATTTTATGTCAATGTCTATATCCAAATAGTATTAGATGTGATAGAAATTTATTCTATAATTTATGATTAGGATGTTAAAATTAGATGCTTGCACATATTAATGATTTAATATTTTATGAATATTAATAAATGGGCCAATCATTCCAATGGAGTTTTTTCCACACGTTGTAATCAAAACTTTATCATTCGTGACTTAAAAGCAAACAAACTTTCAATACGTTTTTTTTTAAAGCTCTAGCTTGAGAAACAGGGCACTTATTTTCCATTTTTTTCTTATAGTATGTTAGGCATACATCATCTACAAACTGATTAAATCTAGTGATCAAATGCTTTCCACTTTTTATTACTAATAAAAATTGAGTAATTAATTTTATTTTAATTCATTATTGTTTTATGTGCAGTTTTGTTTTTGTATTCCCAATCGTTTTGCATGGTCTTATTTCTTCTAGTTGAAAATAAATGTATTACTTTAAATAACCTATATGAAGTTTATCGGACACATGCCTTACTAAAATAACAGCCACACTTTTTTGGCTTAGAAAATGGGAAATCTGAAGAAATATACAAAAAGGCCTGAAGCCATGGCTCAAGGGTTACAGTTACGGTGCTTGCCTGCCCTGCATGAGGACATGGTTCAAATCCCACCAGCACCATGTACACAACGAAGCATTGGAGCAATGAAAAGTACATGAAAAATTAATAAACTGGATTTTCTCTTTCTTTCTCTCAATATTTCTCTTAAAAATGTACAAAGAAAATATAACCTCTTGATCACAACGTGATAAAATTTACATTTAAATCATCAAATAATTATTTGTAAAATTATTATAATTATAAACAAATAGTTCATAAAATTTTGAGATCCATCATTGTCCTGTACCAAAAGCAGAACTCCTGTTTTGAGGACTGTTTTGATGTTGCATGTTAACAGTACCTTGTACAAAAGTGCCCTCAATTTGTTGAGTTATATGTGAAATGAAGGCTAACTCAAGAATTAATACTGCAAAAAATTAGAAATTAATTACAGAAAGATAATAGTGGGAGAAGAACAGGTGGAGGGAGAAGGAGGGGGAAGTGCTAGAGACTGAATTATAGTAAATTACATTCCAGTGTTTTGTAATTATGTCAATTTGTATCCTAATGCTTTATATAAATAAAAAATAACCTTTATAAAGAATTAATACTGCAAAACTTGTGTGTAATTTTTTTTAAACTTCAAGGCACTATTGATTGAACCCAGTGGTGTTCTAACATTGAGTAATACCTCCAGATCTTTTCATTTTTTATTTCAAAAGTCAGGGTCTCACTAAGTTGCTGAGGTTGGCCTTAACTTTGCAATCCTCCTGTCTTGGCCTCCTAAATTGCTGGGATTACAGGCATATGCCAGAGTACTTGGCTCTGCAATTAGGTAAATATATATATATATATATATATGTATACATATATATATATACACATATATATATATGTATATATATATTTTTTTTTGGCACAGGACAGACTCAGTTCTTAATTAGCTCAGGATGAATATAAGCAACATTCTCCTTATGCTCTCAAATTGTTTCATTTTTGGATGGCAAATTAGATCATCTTCCTACTGTGTCTGTATGCCAGTTTACGTTTTCCATGTTTTTATATTTATCAACTTCTACGTTCTTATAGGCGCTCTAGATAGTGAAGATGACTGACATCCCCAAATAACAGTTAAAGTTGATTTAAGAAGTTATCTCACTCCTGATCATATTTTTTGAACATGAAGAACCTATATCCAAACTCACCTTGTGTCACACCAGAGTCATTGATATTAAATCACTACTCAATGATCACTAAAAGTTGATGATATATTATGCCAATGAAATCAAATGGATATCTTCAATTCTTGAAGGAGTGAAATTACCACATGCAGGTAAGAAAGGGGGACCTTCAATTACACATAATGAACTCTGGATTTTCTCAAATCTAGTCTGATGCCTGAACCCTGATCACCTGGTGGACATTACTTTTTTATGTTTTTTGCTTGAACAAATATTACTAATCTTTAGTATTTGAACATGTTCTGGGTCTTAAAGTACTATTCTATTCCTCCTGAAAGTTTTTGTTTTTGTTCCAAATAATATATGACCAGAGTAATCCATTTGGAAAAATTTGAGATTCACTCTTTCCTTCTTTCTTTAATTTTCTATTATAACACAAGAAATCTCCCCAGTTTACAGATTTAAAACAACACAGATGTATTTTAGTTTATGTGGTTCTGGAGTCTGGGTGCAGAACAATTGGATCTTTTCCTCAATATTTTAGAAATCTTCACTCAAGGATATAATTGGTTTTCACTATTCTGTGGAGACTGGGCTAGGAAAATACCCTTTCAAGCTCTTTTAAGTTGTTGGAATTTACTTTCTTGTGACAATGACTGAGGATCTTCACTTCATGTGGGTCAATGACTGGAGGTCACTCTCAAATGCTAGAAGTGACTTTTCTAGTGGTTGTTTGCCTGCAGTTCTTTGTCACATGTTCTTTGCCAACATGGCCATTCATTTAATCCTGCAAGAAGAGACTGTAGAATAAACCAATCAATGGCATAAAGTCATCCACATGGCAGCATTATTTCAGGAATGACATTTTCCTATGTTTTGATAATTAGAAGAAAATGATAATCCATGCCTTCGTTCAAAAGGAGTAGATTATACAGGTTTGTAATCATCAGGAGAAAGGGTCACTGAGGTTATATCAAAGACTTTCATTCATGTTTCCTATACCTATTCAATTTCTCCACACTATAATACTGAATGGACTTTCGAAGCATGATTAGGAAAGTTTTTCCCTTATGTTTTATACTAATTGCTCCCTAAACAAGGTTTGCAAAGCATTACACTGATCCAGTCAGTAAGGACTAAGTATTGATTAGAAATTATTTAATCCAGGGCTGGAGCAGCAGTTCAGTGGTTACGGCCCTTGTCTGGCATGCAGGAGGGCTCAGGTTCATACCAACATCATGTGCACAACGAAGTGTCAGTAACGAATGCCACATTAAAAACTAAATGAAATTGATTCTATCTTTCTTGCTCTCACTCCCTATCCTTCTCTCTCTCTCTAAAAAAAGAAATTATTCAATCATTTTTTCTGCCTCAACTCCAATTATAAGGACCAAGATTTGCATATAAACTCAGAAATTCTATTTTATGAAAATATAGATGTTGATTCTATTGTCTATTTCTGTGCTCCTGCCATTAAAATATAAATTCTTTGAATGCTTCAGTTAACTTGCAGAAAAATTTCACATAGTAAAAACATGAGAAAAGTATATAGATTCAAAAACATGTATTTTCATTATACCAATATTTCTGTAAACAAATGATAATATTAACACAACACTATAGTAAATGGTATCCATAATATATCATTACCTCTAGTACTTGAACTACAGTTTAGGAAAAGTTTTTGTACTTCATGGAGGCAAAAAAATTAGAACCTAAGGGCACATAATTAGTAGGAGAAGGTCACACAGAGCAGGAATGTGATCCAAGGTATGAACAAATACATTGCGTATTGGATTTTCATTGCAACATAAATAAAATATGGGGCATGATCCCTAATGAAAATGATCAATATTGGATATATCTTGATATAAGAATGCTGTGTGTTCCAACTCTGTTTAGCAATATTTTATGATTTGTAACCCCTTCGTTTCTAAAATAGGTGTTTTTAGTTTTACTTTTTTTTTTTTGAGAATAATGAAACAACAAAATCACATTGAACAATTAATGGCCAGAGGAAAGAACTTTAGATTTTTCTATAAGACAGCATAGAGAGAATTTTTGAGGTTTTCTTTTTTTTTTAATTTTTTAAGAGAGAGAAGAGAGAGAGAGAGTGAGAGAGTGTGAGAGAAAGAAAATCAACCTTATTTAGTTTTTTATGTGATTTTTGTTGCTTTGATACTTCATTGTGTACATGGTACTGGCTAGCATGCCAGGCAAGCACTTTAACTGCTAAGCCACCACGCTAGCACTTCTTATTTTTAGTTTTAATATAATCAATATGTAGGGGAGATCTCTGACTTTGACTTACTATTATTAAGTGTGGCAATTCTCTTTTAATTACTTTGTGTATGTAAAATTCTAGGGTATACCTAAACTACAAACAAAATATAACCATTTTTCCCTGTGTTGTTTATGAAATAACAAATATTTATTGGTTTATACTCTTCATATGACTCAAACAATAAATCTTTTTATTAGTTAAAAGTTAAATGGATTTGTTTTTGGCACTGGGATGGAAAATAATCACTTACAACTGCTAGACCACTGCTCTACCACTGAGCTATATTCCCAGCTCTAGATGGTCATTAATTAAACAAAATAACTAATTTCAGGTCAACTCAAGGAAAAATATCACCTTGATATATTCATACAATGAAATCAATGTTATTCAAGAAATTATGGTAAAAATATTTTTAAATATTTTCTGATAATATTAGGTGATCATTTTTATGTGACATTTCCAATTTCATAATTTAAATACATTTTTAAAAAGCTATTAATGAAATAATTTTGAACAGAATCTTATTTTGTTTTCAGAAGCAAATTTGCTTATATTCTGCAGCATTATTTGAAATTTTATTGTAATAATAAGGTTGTTTTTTACTATTCATGCACAACCAATAGATATTTAATTGTCTTAATGATGAGACATATGTACATACAGAGAATGAAAAACAGACAAATTTAGACTTTGCCTTAATTTGCAGTTATATATGTATTGCACCTCTGATTGACAAGATACCAGTTGTTGGAGCAAGACAACAGAAGGAGGAAATCTGTCCAGTATTAGAATCCAGGTTTCACTCAGCAGGACTGCTCTGGACACTATTTTAATCTAAGCAAATGCTTAGATTATTCTTAAAACAGTTATTACAAGGTTCTAAACAATTTTTACCCCAGTAACTTAACTAGAAAATTCATATAGTCAATTCTTATTGACTTCATTCTTCTCATTTCCCTCTTGAACACCTTCTTTAAGAAGAAGGAAGGAAGGAAGACAGCCAGTCAGAAAGAGGTCTCTGCTTCTTTAACACTGTTACCACTTTGAAACAGTAATCAAACATCAACTTAACTTTACAAATTCACCGTATGATTCCTTAATTTTACTGGCATGATTTTCATTCAGACATTCACGTTCCACATTTGACAGGGATGAGGCTATCATTGCTGTTTCTAAACTGTTCAACAGTGGACAAAATTCTTTCCTGAGGAAATGAATTTCAATTTGAAACCTGAGAATGAATGGTTTTCTGAGGATGGATAGATTATATAGAAGTTTAGATCTATCGTTGTATGAATGCCTTAAGACAGTAATAAATCTGGCCAATTTTAGCAGATATATTAAGGTTCTGAAACTGGACTAAGGTGCAAGGAGAGTAAAGTCACTAAGCTGTGGCCTGACAAATGGAGAACTGACCATTTTTTGAGCATTTTGAAGTCTATTCTAGGAGAATGTGATGCTATTGAAGGGTTAAAGCAGATCAAAGGGATGACAAAATTCACATTGATAGTTTTATTTACTACGGTGAGGAACAGGAGGACATCAATGTGGATTAAGGAAAGAACTTGTGGTTGCTCTAGGAAGTGAAATAGGAGAGATTAGAGAGTAATGAGTAGCTGTGATGACATAAAGACATAAATGCCTGGATGCTTTTCTTGGATAAGGACAGATGACTAAAGGAGAAAAACTGGGAATTGTTCTTAGGCTTCTAGCACATGTGTATTTTAGTTTATAGGCTTAAGAATACTAGAGAGAAAAATTGAGGATAATTTGCGTTTTTAGTGGGAGCACATAGATGCAGAAAGCATTTGATACCCATGGCAAACCTATATCACAGAAATGCTGAGACGTACAACCTGGCACATCTGGCATTACTGGCTCTTAGATTAAAGTGGGTGTAATTAATAAATTTTAAGACATTTGCTTCTTTCCCACCCACTCTTGCTATCCTGGTTTTGCTGTAAGATACTGTACACTCTCTTTCGTAGATTATAAAATGTGTATGTTTGTGCGCCATCCTTAGAAAGGGAATTTCAGAAGAGCTTTTCATATGGCCCTTGTCCAACCCACTTTTACCCCCGTTTTGTTCTTGTAGTCCTCAAGCATGATTATTCAACTAAAGAACGTGCTGGGGCTGCACCATTGTGCCATAAGGGGAAGTTGATCAGAGAAGCCTGGGTGCTGTCTCTGCCCCTGCCCCAGTCCCTGCCCAGGAGCTCGTTATCCCTTTAATATTTTAGCCCACAGATTCTGGTAACACAGGGTTTTAAGCCCAGAATAGGCTCTTCTCAGTGATATCTCAGTACCAGCTAAAGGGCAGCCTACAGAGATGAGACTAGAGGAAACTTCAGGAAGCGTTCTTAAACCTTAGGGTCTAGAAAGCAATAAATCTGGATTCTGTTGTTCATTGCTGCCTATCTTTAGGTAATAAACCCACTTCATGTAACTTGTGGTATATGTGAGAATTCTGTCTTGCTGGATTCAGGCAAGTTGATGACCATGCACATTGAACATACTACACAGGAAGTCTGAATTTCCCTAATACTGAAAAACATCAAGTTGAAAAAATATAAACAAATTGAAATCACCCTACATCATAAAGTCAACGACTACCGTGAAAGAGCAGCGTGGAAACATTAGCTTTTCTATGGCGGTAGCCAGCCTGCTTTCTGTATGAAGGCATTTTAAAATGCTACTCTTGCCTTATTGTATATAGTTCCATGCATAACCAAACCTTTCAGAAAATATGCAGTTCCTTTGGAATTTCGTGCAGAAGTTATCTTCAACTGGATGAGCTGGAGTTTTAGAGAATACTTTTATTAAAGAGCCAACTTTTGTTGTTGTTAAAATATGTCAAATGTTAAGTCAGTGAAGAGGATCTGCTTTCCAGTTGGATCTTAATTTTCTGGTAAAGAATTAAGCAGGATTTTCTAATAATATCATTTATTAAATTCAAAGTTACTTTAAAATCAAATTTATTTAAAAAGTGCAATGATAGTACCCTACAAAAGTTTGAAAATTATGTGACTAATCATTATTCTAGATTTTGGTTTAAAAAATCCTATTACATTGTCCTTATTGCTACCATCTTCTTTCAATCTCTCCTCTAATATTATTGCCCTAAAAATAGTTATAGCTTCTCCATTGTTCTTTTATTACTCTGTATATACTTGGTCCAATCCATTCCCTATATTCATATAGTTATTACTCTGAACTGTCAATGTGAATTTGTATTTTCATGCTTGAACTATGCATAGCCTAAGGAAAAAGTTAAAAACACTTAGCTTACCAGAAAATCCTTCCTTGTCCTCCAGTGAACTAGGAGCTTTTCCACATTGTATTATTTTAGTTCTAAGTGCATAATTTGGATTACGCACTTAGATACTTGGATTCCCCAGGATAGTCCTTATCAGTATCTACTGTCCTAGAAGGGACATCACTAGCATTTTTCATTCAAGGTCATTTTATAAGGGACATTATTGAGACAAAATCATTAAAATAATTTACTTCATTCTAGTAAGAAATAATTTTGATTTTATTTTAGTTACATAATATAGCAACCTATGATGCTATGTCTCTTAATACATGAGATCCAAGAAGTCATTAAGCACTAGACACAAAGTGTAAAGAGTAAAATGAGGCAGTATTTGACAGAAACACAGAAATGGTACTTCCTTTCCTTACCAAAGTCATATATTGAAATAGTAATCCTCAGTGTGATGTTATTGTGGATGGATCATCTGGGGGTTAGTTAGGCGATGAGGATAGAGCCTCAGAATTTGGGTTAGAATGCTAACAGGAGGCCACAGAGGGGCCCTTCACCCCTTCCACCATGGAGGACACAGGGAGGTTTTGTCTCTTTGTGTCCTAGGAATCAGTCTTCACCTGAAACTGAATTGGTCAGATGAATTTTCAAGACTGCACTGCATTGATAGATGCATTCATCTCAATCACAAGCTACCCAGTCTATAGCATTTTGCTCTAACATACAGAAACGACTTATACAGAGTAGATTAAATAAAATATGGAAGGAAATAAATCAAAGAAGTATATTAAAAATACTTATGGCAGATTGAATAAGACAGAAAGAGAAAGAATACAAATGGAAGGACACCAGAGAGGGGTGTAAGTTTTGTTCTGATTTATGCAATGCTAGATAATATAACATGTTTGAACATAAATGAAAACCATTTGATGGTGCTGAAATTCATGAGGCAGAAGCATCCATATCCAATTTCTGTAAACACACCATTTGATACATCAAAACAGATAAAATATAATGTACACTCTAAAAATGTTAGTGTTTTAAAGAAAAGTCAGCCATAGTTTTGGAAGAAAGGTGAAATGTACTGGTTCAATTATTGATAATTGATGGTAACTTTGGGATTGCTCTCCTGATTTTCCCTCTCATTTTTCAGTTGAAAAGGAAAGAAAAAATTATATTCACTAAGTGGAAAAAAATTAAGAACTCTAAATTTTTATTTAAATGAATTAAATCTTGTTTTTTTCTCAGAAGGTAAACAGAAATATGGGGAGAGGCAGGTGAATCCATTTCATTGGTCATTGAGATATACAAATTTATTGAATATTGTTTGTATTACCACAGATGAATCCTCATCATTTTCAAAGAATTAGGCACTTTATCTCACATGTATTTTTCTGTCAGGGGACAAACAAGGAAGAAAAGAGAAAAGCAAGCAATTTCTTCTTGAATGGACTATTGCACAAGTTGCAAACACCCATTCTAGTTCTTTGTCAGTAAGAATTTAGGCCACTTCACTACACAGATTGTTAGAGAAGCAAGAACATGTAACCTACAGGTAAACTGACTTTACCAAAATTTAAAAGAAGGGGAGAAATTATTACTGAGAGAACAATTGGGGAAATCAGATATTAGGCAGTAGTTAGTAGTTTCTGCCACAGAAGGTCCTGACTGACAAGGGTATTCATGTCATAACAATGGAATATTCATTTTTACCCATCTATTCCTATGTTTAGAAATGACCTACCTGAAGTTTTTTGTCTTTTGTTTTTTTTTTTACTCACAAATGATTGGTTACTTTAAATATTTCTTTGAATATTTAATCTGAGAAGCTTATATTTAATTCAATCTATTTTCACATTTTCCCATTCCACTATAATTGTGACACTGAACATATAACTCACCAAAATATATTATAGAATATTTATTTTCATTTAACAAATTTTACTACTTTTGTTCACTAGCATTAAATTTGTAACTTTTATTTAAATACAATATCATTGCCACAATTCTTCAATTGCTTAGCTTTTATTACATGTTAAATTTTTAATATACTAGAATATAAAAATTCTCACAAGAAGAAAAGAATGAACATAATATTTTTATTTCTGTAAATTTACAATACAACTTGGAACATAAATAGCATACAATTAAGAGATATTACCGTATAATATAGACCAAACTGTGTAAATCCCCAACATAAATTCATGTAAATACCATAATCTCTGTATTGTAGAATGTGACTCTATGGAGAGAGAGGGAATTTAAAGAGGTTTTTATATTAAAATGAGTATATTAGGGTAGACTACTATAATCAGAATGAGTCTTTAAATAAAGAGTTTAGCCTAGTGGCTCAGGAGGCTGAGTCAGGAGGATCACAAGCTCAAAGCCAGGCTCAGCAATTAGCAAAGCCCTAATCCACTTAGCAAACGCATCTTAAAAATAAAAAGGCCTGGGAATGTGGCTCAGGAGTTAAGTGCCCCAGTATTTATTCCCTGCTATAAAAAAAAAAAAGAAAGAAAGAAAGAAAGAGAGAGAGAGAAAGAAAGAGAGGGAGAGATTGGAGAGGTCAGAAGATAGAGTACAGAGGGACAGTGGTGTGAAGAGCCAACCAGCAATCAACAATCCTAAAGCCCAGGAGAAGGACTCCAAGGAAAATCAACCCACGTGGCTCCTGATCTTACACTTTCGCCCTCAAACATATGAGGAAACACATTTGTGTTAAGACCCACAGTGTGGGATAATAAAATTTGGTAGAACATATTTAGTCTGTACAAACTATTGAACTTTTCTCTTGCGTACTACTAGGTAAAACTATATGATGTGTAATTATTTATTACTTAATCCCCCAAATCATGGCAGCCTGCTTCCTTTTTGCCTCACAGTTTTACTATCAATTTACCCCTTCCCTCTTGAATTTTGCTAAGTAATGACA
>PVKS010036790.1:0-19088 GCA_004027875.1 Aplodontia rufa
ATGCTAAAGTAAAAAATAAGATAAAGAATAAAAATTTTAAAAAAGATAATGAAATAAAAAATAAAAAATTTAAAAGCTAAAAAAGTAAAAGAAAATAAAAATAACAAATAAAAAATTCTTAATGAAATCTTGTATCTGTAGACAATGAGGGCATCTCTGGGACCTCAATATGAATGTCTCTCAGTCTGTGGCCCCCTGCGGGCTGTCTCCCAGTAAAGTATCACTCCCCACAATGTGCAAGCTTAGCAGACGAGTGTTTTACTTAGGGTAGGGACTGATTCAGCAACAGTATCTGTGGCTCTGCTCGCATCCGCACTTGTGGCCCCATCCCTGTCACCGGTGGGGGATTGTGCCCAGCGAGTGCACGGCCACCATTCCTAGCCGAACAGGGAACTTTCTCCTCGTTCCGATGGGTGCTCCGTAGCCCTGCTTTTGCAGCCGATGTAGTCCTGGCGCTCGTAATGGTGGCGAGCCACCAGGCACCCCAAGGGGCCGTCTTCGCGCACAGCTATGGCTCCTCCCAGAGTGCGACTCGACGGGGGTCTGATTAGTTATGGACAGGATGGGGTTAGCAATGAAATCTATGTTTCTGCTCAGACCCACTGGCTCGGCTACTGGTGCTTGCTGCCTTGCCCCTGCAGCCGGTGCGGGATTGTGACCAGCGAGCGCTCGGAAAGGAATGTAAAGGGAGCCGTCAGCGTTCCTGGTTGAATAGGGAAAGTTCTCCTCGTTGGGACAGAAGCTCTGTAGCCCCGCCTTTGCAGCTGATGGGAAATGTAGTCCTGGAGCTCGTAATGGCGGCAGCGACTGGGCCCCCGGGGGCCATCTTCGAGCACAGCTCTCGCCCCTCACAGAGAGCGAACTTGGCGGGGATCTGATTAGATACGGACTGGATGGGTTTAGCGATGAAGTTTATGTTTCTGCTCAGACCCGCTGGATCGGCGGTTGCCACTTGTGTTCCCGCCCCTGGAGCCGGTCGGGAATGTGACCAGCGCGCCGCAAAGTGGAAGAGAGCCATTCCTGTTCTTGGTAGAACAGACAAAAATTCCCTATCTCGTAATTAATGGAATGCTCTGCTGACACCAAGCAAGGAGCTGCACACAGCAATCCTGGCGGGGCAGACAGAACTCTTTCTGGCAGGCTGTCCGCACTGGCAGCCTTCTGTGCCCCTGGCGGGAGGGGAAAATCCGCCCCCCTTCTTTTTTTTTTTTTTTTTTTTCTTCTGGCAAAACTCCTAATACTCAGCTCCTCATAAAAGCTTCACAAACTAGTAGTAGACAATCAAATATAGTTTCCCCTGGATGTACCTTGGAAAATTGCGGATGCAGTGGATTTTTTTCCCAAGCAGACCAGGAGCCTCAGGAAATGCTGTCTCTCTTCAGGTCGCCTCAAACCCTCTGCTGACCTCTTGATGCCCCAGCAGGTAGTTCAAGTTTTGGTGGAATGTGTATAGTTCACATACAGACTCAGAGTATTCCCTTACTGAGTGAACCACAAACAAGACAGTTTGTGTCATTAGCACAAAATAAAAAGGGAGAAAAAGTGAATTTTAGAAACTATAAACCAATTATCTGATGTTGGCCCAGCAAAACTTTTAGAAAATATTACTAATTATTACTTTTTGAATGCTTAATGAAAGAAAAGAAGTAGTTATCACTGGTAACCAGTTTAGGTTCATATTTTTTCCTTCAAAACAAAGAGTGACAAACTTTTCAAGTAAAGTGCCAGATGATGGTTTTTTAGGCCAATCAATCACAGTTGCAACTTCCCTACACTGTCATTGTACGCAAAAAATAGCTATAGACATAAATGCTTTTATGTAAGTGGATGTGGCTTTGTGGCAATAAAACCTTATTTACAAAAATAGGCAGTAGGTTGATGTGGCCCATGGGCTGTCGTTTCCCGTCCCTTGCTGAGAAGAATGTCTTAGATAATATGTACCCGGATGTGTACAGTTGTTTCAAAAAGCCTTTCGTAAGGTCTTTGTGGAAGACATTGAGAAGTCTGAAGCTGAAATAGTGTTCTTCGCTGGAGTCGTAGCACTTGAACAGGTGAATGTGAATCCGTGGTTGCGAGTGCAGGCATGCAGGCTCTTGCTCCACTTCTGTCAGCATTTTTACTTGTGACTTGACTGAGTTTGGAATTGACTTAGGAATCAAATGTGATAAGCCCAGTGCAGAGAGATCTCGTACACATATGGTGACATGATAGGATCCCAAAAGGTCTTAGATTGGAACAGAATTCAGAGGGTTGGTAAACTGGGAAGAGGCACATGTGAAGCCCTGCTTCAGAGCTCAGGATGCATGCTGACTGTACAGGTCCAGAGGGTGAAAGCGCAGGTGCATAGCTGCCTGTTTGATCAAGGCCAGGGGAGCATTGCAGGGACAGTGCACAGTGCATGCAGAGAAGTCATCCAGGTGGTTGAGGATGTGATAGGATCATATTCTATCAGAAACACTTGAGATCACGGGCCCTGGAGGGAAATGTGATAACTGTCTTCAATTATGTCATGTAGAAGAGGAATTGGACTTAACTCTTCCGGGTCCCAGAGAACACAGGAAGAGCACTGGGTAGAAGATACAAGTAGAACCAGGATAGCAGGAAGAACTTTCTAACAATTTTAGCTGTTGAAAAGAGGGTAGGTATTTCCTGGAAGGCTTAGGTCGGTGGGTTTGTTATAGACCCAGGTTGCTGATTTTTGAGCGAGTGTCAGCTTTGGTTTGCTTCTGTGGAATGTTTTTATGGACACTTCCAGCTCTAAGAGTTCGTCAACCGTAGACCCAGGGAGAGTTATGCTGCCCTCTATGTCCCAGGGGTTGGCAAAGCCCAAACCCACATATTCTGAGTTCCTTGCCTTCACTGTGTGGTCGAAGTGTTAAATATGCGTACTGTATATGTTTACCTGTACTCTGTCATCTCTGAGTGATTTGTCATAGCCCTTGTCAAATTCACACTTGGAATCTCATAAAGCCTAGCAAAGGCTTCATAAATAATAGGAGTAAAATAAGTGCTTGTTGAGCCAAAGTGTATTGAATCATAACAGATACATCCGGGAGTCTTTTACTGATCTTAGTTTCTTAGTTTCATCCTAAGAATCCTTGAAAGATGATCAGAACTCACACCTATAGGTTCCTTATTCATTGATGGTATAGACGGAACAGTTGTGTTTGTGTTTTTCTCTGAAACATACACACACCAGTGCTTCACGGATACGGAAGTGCTCAAGACTACTTACTTCTTGACCAATATCTCTACCAAATTAACTCCAGACCCTTGGATGTCTGGAACATATTTTCCAGTCTTCTGAATACTTTTTATTTCTGTCCTATTTTTTTTTTTTTAATGAAAGAGGGGACAGTGTGTTTGTGTGTGTGTGTGAGAGAGAGAGAGAGAGAGGAGAAGCAATTTTTATTTAGTTGTTCATGTGACTTTTGTTCCTTGGACACTTCATTGTGCACGTGGTGCTGGGTTTGAACTTGAGTACTCGCACATGCCAGGCAAGAACCATAACCGCTGAGGCACCGCCCCAGCCCCAATACTTTATATTTCTAAAGTAGCCATCTACTGTCATCGTAATTCTGAAAGTTTTAATGCTGAGGTTGACAGCGTTGTACCAAGGTCCTGTTCTTGGACATTTTGTGCTTGGGTAAGTGGTCGGGTACCATAGCCTCTGTCACTGCTTTTCCCTTGGCCTTGACTCAGCCTTACTGCTGCTTCAGTCTAATAGAGTCAAGTTTCTTTGTTCCTCGAGGCAGAGTTTACTTCCCCTTTTGTGTCTAACTGCTTTTTACCCTATCACCTGTTCTCATCAGTGCTATGTAACTTGGGTGTCTCTTTTTGTAAAATTGGTCTGAGAGAGCTTTTAGATATATCTGTATTAGACTATAAAATAACTGCTAACACCAGAATTTGGGAGTGGATATTTTTCCCCTTCAAATTTTTGGCTTAGTTAGTGGAATACATGAAACAATGATACTAATATTAGTTTTGCCTGGGAAAAGTCTATTTTCCAGTCCTTCTGATATTTCATAACCATAGCCTAGTTAGGAATGACCTTGTGCACTCTAGGACTCTTGTGTTCGTTATCCCTCATTGGGAAGAATTCAGATGCCATTTCCCAGTCCTACCTGATTGTTTAACAAAAGGGTGGTGCTTTATTGTGTTGGAACTAATTTTTTAACAGTTCACAAGAATTAATTGTCAAAATGTTCAGGAGTTTTGGAAGCTGGTTTTAAAACATAGGTTTCGTTAGAAATGAAGCTACATAGGCTTAGCTGTTCTAGTGTATCAATATTCAAAGCTCATTAGGATGTAGTAACTCCGCTACATTGTGCTCTCATCTGGGTCTTGAAGAGTGTTCACAAGCTTGTTCGATGTGACTCGACATAGGTGTGCCGTTGCACCTTCACAGCTCTGCTTTCAGAGTGTCACTTCATCAGGTGGGAATCAGATGTGTTGTTAGGAGTGTTTGCAGTACACATTGTTAAATAGTACAGTCTGAACTTGAACTTGTGTTTAGTAGCTTGTTCAGCCTTACAAAAGTGATGGAAAACTGTTATTAATGTGAATGAGTTTGTCTGTATTCACTGTATTGTGAAGCCTAGCATTTTAAACCAGTTGCAGGACAAGTCCCTCCACCAGGAAAAGACCCATGCTTTCATGACTGGAATGAGTCGCATCACTCATGTCTGGTTCTTGCACCTTCATTTTACTTATTCAGAAACAGAACAGACTGCCCATGAGAGCTGAAGGTGATCTTGTGCAAACTGGAGACTGGCTGTGATATCAGAGTCCCACACCTCGGCACCAAGCATTCTGTGAGCATCATTTGGCTGTTTACTTGGAAGTCACATGGAAGTTTATCGTGTACTTTGTTATTCTTTGTAAATTTCTTGCTCTACGAAATTTTTATTAGTGAAGTTGAAATGCATGCAGGTGCAGCCATTATTTCCCAGGGTTGTTAAGTATTACCAACATACCACTGTCTGAAGTCCAACGGGAATCAGCTCTTTGTTGTAGGTCATTCATGACCATCTGGAAATGGTGAAAGTTTTTCCTTCAGCGTTTTCAGAGGGTCCGATGCAGAATGGGAAGCCTAACTGAGGAGAGGCCATGAAGTCAGGATTTTGAATGCCAACAGCTGTAGAATACTTGAAGGAGAATGTGTTTTTGGACTTTTAAGCATGTCCTTCATATTTAAAAGAACATTAGAGGGCTGGAGCAGTGGCACTGTGGTTAGGGTGCTTGCCTGGCATGCGCAAATATGCACATTCTAACCCCAGCATCACATGCACAAGGAAGTGTCTGAGCAAGGAAGGCAACATGAAAAACTAAAGTTCTCTCTTTCTCTTTTATGTCCCTCTCTCTCTTTAAAAGAAAATAGGGGATTGAACAAGATGATGGGTGTCATTGGAACCTCAGCAAGCTTTTAGAATCCAACCCATTGAAAAATAATTGAGTGAGGGAGGAGCTTTGCACACAGAGCAGGCAATTTAGTTATCCAAAGCATTTATGTCAAGTAGCAGATGCTTAAGGATTTATCTGTTTGTGTTTTTCTGACTGATCCAGAAGAGTTAAGAGTGGGGATAGGGTGTAAACTAGCCTGTACGTTCATTGATCTGTGAAGTAAGTAATGGAATGGAATAATTTGGCATCCTAGGAACATTATTATTATAACAGAAAAATCTTGAAATACTAGAGAAGTGAAATTTATAACTAGGATTATGAATTTGAAACAAATTTGAAATACTTTTGTTTCTAAAGTTTTTATGAGATATTTTTTGTTAAAAGGAAGATATTTCTATTCAGTTTGGCTCAGTGCTGAGGAATATTTTGTTTAACTTTAACTAGAAACAAAGTAAAGTTTGCTGAAGTGTATAGGTAGAATTGTAAGGTGCTGTAATAACTTCACAAGTCACTTTTAGTAAATAGAAACCAATGTTAATTAAATGGCAAATGTGAAGAATGAAAATCCACTTGATGCCAGTTAATGCCAACTTTGAGGACAGAAAAAGAAGTTGTTAGGGATTTCTGTGCATCGTGTGTGTTTGGAAATGTTGGTGTATCTGGTTTTGTGTGCTGTGTCTGCATGAGCATGCGCACACACGGCAGTGTTAGGAGCATATGACTTCTACTTCCCAGATCCATTACCAGAGTAATTTCATTAATCCTAAGAATGACTCTGAATTTAACTATGAAAATAAAATAACTTTTCAGTCCTGTGTTGAATACATGTCTAATATGTTGATTTGTTAATATCTGAACTTTCCAAGTTGAATTTTATGGTATATGGATGATTTATTGTAATCTCGTACAAGGAAACCCACCTTACAAAGTTTTTCAAAGCATCCTGGCTTAGGGATGGGTAAGCATTTTTAATTTAAAACAGGAGTCAGACTGAGATCACATGTCTCCCTAGAGGAAAGATGAGAGGTTTTACTTGGTGCATATGTTTAAAAAATATTTATGGGTACAGCTGGGCCTCGAGTGCTTTACTTCTGGTTTTAATGATAGAATTCCCAGGAACAGTCTGAACTACGTCTGAAGTTCAAGAACAGTACACAGTGGGTCTAAAAACTTTAATCCTGATTGGAAACTTTGAATGAGAAAGCTGGCCTTTTAGTCCTGTGTTTCTTGAACTTTGTGGTACAGAACACCTCCTTGCCTCCTGTTCAGTCCTTAGCCAATTGTGGACTGACTGTTCTCTGCAAAAACATTTTTTAATATAAAATCATCAGTAAATTCCTATGTCACAATATTGATTTTTTTTCTTTCCCATGCGTCCTATCACTGACTATTTTATTCTTTATCTTGTATGTGACTCTGTGGGTGGGGCACATTAGTAAATGGGGTGCAAATATTCCTTATTGTGAAGTCTTCAGTTTTGTGATATTCTTGGTCTTCCTGCCTCAAACCTGCTTCAAACTTCGGTGGACTGACTCACTTTTGAGTATTGAGTCATTGATAGTTCTTTCAGTGCTTACTTCCCCCCTAATTGTTTACCAGCCTTCACTTCATTTGCTGGTTGGTGCTTGTGAGTCTTCCTGAAGGATTTCACGTGGCCATGCCTTCAGGTAGCCCTGTGTCTATACAGTAGCATGAACAGGTCCTACGGCAGCCGTGGAGAACCCTCACCAAGAGCTGAGCCATCCTTGTGGAGGAGGCCTGCACTGTGTGTCTCGAAGGCTGCCTGTGTCTGTTAGTTAGAACGAAGGCTAGTGTTAATTTCTGATAGTCCTAAATATGTCCTTACAAGATCTGCCACACCTCATATGCTTAAAATCCCACATACTCTCACATACACGTTCTAAGAAACTCAGTCGCATATACATATAGGATCATCTTAAGGGATTTTGTATTTTTCATTTTTTAACAGCTTAATTGAAGTACAATTTATAAATAGTAAACTAATTATAATTAAATTATGCACTTTTGACATATCCACACACCAATAAAACTGTCCACACAATTAAGGTAATCATCATCCATCCTTCCCAAAAGTCGTCTTTTTTTTTTAATTCCCCCCGTTCCTCAAATCCCTTTCCACTCTAGGCTGTCCTGAGGTAGTCACTGAATTCTAGACTTTTCTTTAAATTCAGCCATGCAGTTTGTACTTGTTTTTTTTCTCATTTTTTCTCTCAGCATAATTATTGTGATGTTTATCTCCACGACAGTACACATAAATCATTCATTGTTTTTGCCTAACGTTGCTGTCCGTTCTACGGATAGACCAGTAGTTAGTTTGTACATTCACTAATGGTAGCTGTTGGGGTTGTTGCCCGTGTTTATTTTATTTATTTATTTATTTATTTGTTTGTTTAGGTACTAAGAAACTGAACCCTGGGCCCCACACATGCGAGGCTCGGCAGACTCTCTACTGCTGAGTTAACATCCTCAGCCCTTCGTAAAAAATGTATTTGAGAGAGGTTTTCACTGAGTTTCCCAACCTGGCCTTGAGTTTGTGATCCTCCAGCCTCAGCCTCCTGAGCTGTGATTTGTTTCTAGTGTTCTGTTCTTATAGAAATGTGGCTTCGAACATTTGTATATAAATACAGTATGCATTTTTGCATTGCTCAGGTTCCTGGGAGCACAGTGGTTGGAGAATGGAGCAGTTGTTTGTTTGTGTTTTAGTAAGCGATGCCAGCTCTTAGTGCCAGTAGAGGACACGAGCTCCATTTTTCCCATGCCGCTACTTCTAGGTAGGTAATGGTGTCTCGTTGTGGTTTTGGATTGCATTTCATGATTATCTACAGGTCTTCTTTGAAATGTCTTTTCAAACCTTTTGATCATTATTAACATTAGTGTTGTCAAGAACTTTTTATTCTGCTTACAAAACCTTTATCAGAAACATAATATGCAAATATTTCATCCCAATTTGTGATTTGTCCCTTTTTTCCTCTTAACAATATCTTTGAAGAGTATCGGTTTCACATTTTGATGAACATAATTTAACAATTGTCTTTTATAGATTATCCTTTTGGTGTTGTATCTAAGAAAATCATAATCTCAGGCTACAATGATTTTCCATGCTTTCTTCTGGAAGAGATAGAGTTTTAGCTTTTATATTTAGGTCAAAGATCCACTTTGAGTTAGACCCTGGACAGGATATGAGAGATGTAATTACTTCATTTATTGCTGCATATTTTTAGGTAATTGCATCAGCACCATTTGTGGAAACGATTCTCCTTTGGGTCCACAAAATTATGTTTGCATCTTTGTCAAAAATCATTTTCCCATGTATGTGTAGATCTAATTATGCAATCTTAATCTGTTCTGGGGAGCAGTCTGTCTCAGAATCACCAAGTCAACGTTCATGGGGTCAAAAGCACACAGCCTGCATTGCAGAGCCTACAAGTTATGAGTGACTTTTGCATCTCTAAGAGGTTGTTTTCAAAAAGAAGGAGGAGGAGGAGGAGAGTGGGAGGGAGATTTCGAGGGCAAGTAAGAAGAGGTGAAGGAAAATGAGGATGAGGAAATGTGATTAAGTTCATATGTGTGCTAAAAATAATAAAATATTTATCATCAGGCTTTTGGGGTGGTAACATCTCCAGGACCACTCTACCAGTGAACTGCTTGCTCAGTCCTCTTCCCCACATCTTTAAAAACATTTTTTTAAGATGGCTGTCATTAAGTTAAATTGCAGCATGACTTTGAATTTGGAATCCTCCTGCCTCAGCTTCCGCAGTAGCTAGGATTACAGGCATGTGCTGCCTTACTAAAATTTATTCTAAGCCTAGCCTATCTTGACTTCAGCACCACATGTCTTGATTATTACTGCTTTATAATGTTTGAAATCAGGTAATGTTACTCTTTCTTGTTCTTCTCCCCCCCCCCAAAGTTATTGACTTTTCTTGGTCATTTTCTTTTCCATATGAATTTCAGGTAACGTTTTGCACATTTCTCCAGAAAGATCTTTGGGATTTTTAATTATGACTGTTTTTAATCTGTAGATAATTTTGGGGAAAAATTATTGTCTTAGCAATTCTGAATCTCTAAGTCATTAACATGGTATTTTTATTTTTTCATGAATTTTAATTTCTCACTTAAATATTTTGTCATTTCTGCTGTTCAGGCCTTTCGTACCTCTGTCAGATTTGTTACTTTTTAAATTTCATTGTATTATAAATTTCAACTTATTGTTCCTTGCTAGTATATAAGTGTGCAAATATTTTTTGTTTTGTCATGTGTCATATAGCATGTAAAGCCTACTGTGCTGGGCTGTTCGTGATTCCTGTGTGTCGCTCATGCGTGACTGAAGGTGGTTGTCCCCTGTGCTTTGCTCCGGTGCCCTGCATCCATGTGCTGTTGCACTGGCCAGAGCTCCTGTGCAGGGCTGAGGAAAGGGGAAGAGCAGGCCTCTCCGCTGCTCTCGGGGAGCCTTCCTTTATGCACCTTCCTCTCTGCCGCCTGCATGTTTTCCAGTGCTCAATATGCGGTGCAAGAAATGCCTTTCTGTTTCTTATTTGCAGAGTTTTAATCAGGAAAAGAGTCTGGTCTATTGCTGTTTCTGAATCTGTCAAAGTGATCACAGTTCTTTCTTCATTTGTTCACATTTTACAGGTTAGTGTTAAGTCAACCTTTGTTCTGGGAATAAGTGCAACTCCATCATGTTATATTATTTTTGTGTTGTTGAATTTCGTTCTGTTTTCCCCCAAGTGTCTTTTATTTTATCTCAAGGTGATTCCATTGTTGTGGAAGGGATTTTGAAGTTTTTCCTTATCTACAGTTTTCTGAAAGACTGTGTAAAAATTGGTATTAGTTCTTCCTTAAATGTTTGATAGGATTTATGAGTGAAGTCCTTGACCTACTAGACTTTTCTTTGTAGAAGTTTTTAACTTCAAATTCAGTTCTTTGATAGTAGGCTATTTAACTTTCTGCTTCTTTTTGAATGATCGTTGATCTTCTCAATGAACTACCTTTTGGTTTAATTCTTATTCTTGCTTTCAAGTTTTCTGTTGTGTTGATTTTTGTGGTTACCTTTTTCATTTCCTTTATGTTACTTATTTTTGCCTTATTTATTCTTTTTTAAGTTTCTTATGGTGTAAACTGAAGGCATTGATCTGAAACTAAAAATTTTTAATATGACTTAATGCTATAAGTTTTCCTCTTAACTCGATCCCATTCATTTTGATATGGCATATTCTTATTTTTATTCAGATCAAAATGCTTTCTAATTTCCCTTTTAATATGGTCATGTCCAGAAAATGTACTTTGTATCACTCGAATACTTTTAGATTTGTTGGAACCAGTTTTATGGCCAGTCTGTGGGTCTGTTTTCATAAATATTCCATGTATGCTCTAGAACAATGTCTCCTGTTGTTGGATGGAGCCATTCCCTTCTTGATTTGCTGTTTATTGATCTTTGCAGTTACTAAGAAATCACCACCTGCAAGTGCATTTGTTCAGGGTTCCCTGCTCAGTTCTTTCACTTGTTTTTTCATTAATTTTGAAGATTTATGATGGGTGTATAATTGTTTAGCCTCATTATGTTCTCCTGATGAATTGACTAATTCTTATAAAGTGCCCTTTGCTCTGAAATCATTTTGTCTGGTACTGTATAGCCACCCAGCTTGCTTTTGCTTGTTTACTTTTAACCTGTATGTGTCTTTTACATTTAGGGATTTTTCATGTAGAGTGCATATATTTGAGTATTTAGTTCCTTTAAAATAAATTTAGTATTTTTATTGAGTCTAACTATTGCTGCTCTTTAGATCGTGCCTATTTAGACTATTTACATACTTTTAACTGTTGCTATTGTGAGATTTAAATATTTTATACCTTATTTGTGTTTTCCTACTTTTTCCCCTTTTTCAAAAATACATATTTTGTGAATATATTTTTTGTGATTGTTTCATCTCATGTCTTTGTTTATGAGGTGTGATTCTTCGTTATTTGGTTGTTACCTTGGGGGTGATGAGTATGTAGCATTTTCCTACATCCCACTGAGCGGTTGCAGTGAGAAATCCCTCGTGCACACCCCCCGCCCCTGGGCTTTGCTGCAGTAGCACAGCACACAGCACTGCAGGAGTCAGTCCTCAGGGGAGCACCGCCAGCTGGGCTGTGGCTTGGCGACACTGCTCAGCATCCAGCAAATAATCAATGTTAAGTAAATATGAAATATGGCTCCTACTGAATACGTAAGACTTGCACATCGTTGTAAAGTCAGAATTTGTTAGTTGAACCGTCATTGGTCTGGGACCATCTTCATCATCAACTCATCTCAGTCTACTTTCAGGTGATTTTAAACCAACTTGTTTATAGCATTAAATCTTAAAATTGTTCACTTCGTTTCCTCCCCTGTCTGTCTTTGTGCCCTTGTTGCAAACAGTTTTGCTGTGTACTACCTCATTTATAATATTCAGTTAGCTCAATTATTTTTCAAAGTGACTTCATTTGAAACAACATTTTGTTCTAGGTGTGTTGTTACCATTTCCAGTGCTCCCCATCCTTTTTGGAGAGCTGCATGTCCATTTGTTCTTCGGCCCTTAGAAAGCCTTTCCCATTTTTTGCAGTGCAGGTCTCCTGGCTGGAAAGTCTTTGTGTTACCCTGCTTTTTGAAGACATTTTGAGTACATACAAACTTCTAGGTTAATTTTCTCTCAGTACTTTAAAAATGACCGCATTCCTCTCAGTTGCATTGTTTTGAATGAGAAAATCCAGCATCATCTTAAGCTTTTTCTTTCACATAACCTGTCTTTCTGCCTCTGGTTGCTTTTAAAAATTTCCCTGGTATGAAATCTGAACAATTTGGTTATGATTTGTGTTGGTGTAGTTTTGTTTCTTGTGCTTAAGGTTCTTTTAAGACTCCTGTATTTGTGGATTTATAGCTTTCATCAAATTTGGGTAAATTTTTCTCCTCGTAGGACTATTTTGATTGTCCCAAGATAATCATTTCATCATCATACAGATCCATTAATATTCAAGGTACTAGTAATGAAACATCTTATTTGGTAGATCATATAGAAGTTATAACCAAGAATCTGAAATTCAGGGCACCATAATCAAAGTTTTACACTTGGAACTGTATGTGTCACCTTTTTTATTTTTCCTTCTTGGAGACAGTCTTGCTACACTGACTAGTCTCAAAGTCTTGGGCTTAATGATTCTCCCACCTCAGCCTCCCAAGTAGCTGGGACTACAGGCATTTGCCATCACATTGGGCTGCTGTTTTTCCTTTCAAACTCAGGTATTCCTGAGGTTCTTAAAGAAATTTGGGGACTCAAACCTCTACTGTTGTCATTTCTGAGATTCTGGGCAGATAGGTAAGGGTAAGGGTCCTCAAGACAGGTGTCCCTCTGGGTCCTTTGATAATCACGGAATCACCTACTTGTTGTGCTCTCATCCGAAACTAGGATTCCTGAAGTTCTGTCTCTGTTGTCCCAGAGGAAGATCTGTATGAAGCTGCCACTGTTTTAGATAAAGACTTGCGTGCTGAGATGTACAGGTGGTCACTTTTCCCCAGTCCTTGAGTTTGCTGCAGGGATGGACGAGGGCTTTGCACATCATCTGCTGGCTTTTCCGCTCTTAATCTGATTTTGTCGCACTGCCGCAGAGTTCCACCAGCAGCGATGAGACGCCCCAGTTATATGAGTGTGCCAGTTGACAGGTCTGTGAATAAGGAGGTGGCTGTTTAAAAACATAACCTCGCCAGCACATTTTATTTCTCCTCCTTTTTATTAAACCAGCTGTGGCAGATGAAAAGGAATCTGTGCTGTAGCTCATATTTCTCATGTTAGGAATATTTCAGCCGTAAACTTAATTATGACAAGAATTTGCAAATGACTCCCAACTTTTTCTGCATTTGGTGTCAGGGGATGCTAAGTCCTGTTTTTGAGCTGATAAAATCCTTCTTCTGAAAGCATTTGTTTATTATATTACAGCTTCACATGAGCTGAGCTCCATCGTGACCCCATGTTAAGTGTCTGTGGTAGATTTCATTACATCCATATACTGGAAGTCCTGCCAATATACTGGCAGCAAAATCCTAGTGGAAAATAAATGGCAATAAAAAAGAGAAATGATAGCCTGTGTGAGGGGCGAGGAGCACAGCTTTATTGAGACTGGACAAGCCCGGAGTAGTGACTTGGCATGCAGACGGGAGCTTAAGAGAGTGAGTGAAAGCTGATGCTGGAATCGCGGCTCCGTGGCGCAGGCATGGGAGTAATTTAATTAATTGCACTGAAATTTCTTTGATGAACAGTTATGTGGTGACAAGCATGAGGCTGGGCAGCAGAATGGGGCTCAGCTTCTTAATGGGCCGGCGCAGCTGCAGTTTTGGATGCCTTCCCACTTCACTTTTGCCTGCAGCCCTCCACCGCTTTGCTCACCCGCGTCTCTCTAGCGAGGCGTACCACTCGAGGGGCTCCCTCTCCGTATCTGTGGAGCTGAGGGGCAAGTGCATTTGGCCACGGGAAGCCAGCTAGTCACTGCTTTGAAATGAAAACTAGATCAAACAGAAATTGTGGAATGGTTTTCTTCTGATGCCTGTGCCGCTCCTCCTCCCCAAATCTCTAGGATGCTTTTACAGTCTTTGCTGCTAAGTTGTGTAAAGATTTTAATAAAATTCCTCATCCCTGGAGAAGGAGGCATGTCTTTGTTGTCAGAGCGCTAGAGGGAAATGAGCAATGCATCCCAGCTGGAGCACCCACGCTAATCCCGTGATTCGTAGCCGTATTTTCAGACAGATCAATTACTTGTGGCTGTAACCAATCTCTCCCCATTTTCTTGCTGTGCAGGACTCCATTTCCAGACTTGGCAGCTGACATAACCTTCCAACGTGATAGGCCTTGAGCTGCAAATCTCTTCAGGCCTGCTGCCTCCACTCACTGAGGTTATACAAATGAGTTGTTAAATAAAAATCAAAAGTCAAAAATTGTGGGTGGTAATCTCCACGTGGCTCAGTGACACCCGTGAATCTAGGCAACGTTCTCAGTTGGATTTTTTGAAAACATGATGGATGATTCAGTTGTCTGACTTGGTTCACTTAGGAACAGGCTTTGCTTGAGAGGAAAGCTGTCTCTAGAGGGAAGAAATTATCCACAGTGGATGCATTTCCTATCAGCTTCTAAGTTGAAAGATTAACTCAGAAATGGAGATATGAAGGGCATGTACAGGTGAGCTGTGTCTAATGCATCTCACATCCAGCCAGTCACCTCCTTTCAGCTGCTAGGCTGCCTGGGCTTAGGGCCAGGAGATTCTGTATCAAAAAGAAGTGACCCTTGCTAACGCACAGGTGGCATGGAACGTGTAAGCTGTTTATGGAGCACTTGTGTGAAGGAGCTGCATTCCATAGCCTCTGAAGACTCCAGCAGACCTAGTTAGTGTCGGAGAGTTATGTGTGCTGAACCCTTCACAGGTGTGTGCAGCCAGCTAGCTTTCCAAGAGGAAGTCCTCAGGGGTCAGTTAAAGGAAGTCCCGGTTCCTTCTACGATCTCTCGCTGTGGGCACAGAGGTGTGCCTCTGTCAGCAAACTGGGCATTAGCTTTGTGCTCCACTCTTCTGCCATCCTCCCATTATTTTCAGCTCTCCAGTTGGGTGTTATTTGAGGACTTTTCCTTTTTCCCTTTAATAATCAATTGTGGAAACTTTGCAGGAAGTAAAAAGACATATGTAGACATCTAGAGGAAACAAATGCTTTATGTTTAACCTAGGGGGTACCATGTATTTTTTCATGTATTTGTGTGTGTGGGTGTGTGCACCCTGAAAGAGTCTTGCATATTGCTATAAGCCTCAGAAACCCACTGCATGGAGCCAGTTACCTATGTCCTTTTGGAACAGGTGGTCATGAACTCTTAAAAATTAAGGAAGCAAGTCATTGCTGGTCCAGGACAACAACCCCAGTTTCCCCTTAGGCTTGTTATATTACTTCAGATCAATTCTAAAGGAGCAGAAGAAACACACAGAACATAAAGTTAAATCTTGCTGTGTTTGTTGCGCTCCTCTCTTCTTTCATCCCGGAGTGAGTAGTAAAACCCAAGTCAGGCCGCATCATAAGACATGGCACAACTCTTGCTCTACTGCCGTCACGGGTTTTTATGGATCCGCATTTTGTAACAATTCATTAAGCAGTATGGTTAAGAGTCATTGGTAGCCAGGCCTAACAGTACCCTATCCTCAGAGCTTGCCAGCAACTGAAAGTTTGAGAGGCGGCGAAGAAATAAAAGGGAGGTGAGATTTATAGTTTGTGAGCGAGTTCGAGTTGCTTTTTTCCACCTTGGGAATGCTGCCCATCTTGTTAGGAGTTCTTTAGTGAAACAAAATGCCGTGGTGGCTTGGAGAAATTATGGATGCTTTCCAGCAGCCTGGGAGGGGGAGGGCTTAGGAGTCTGTAAGCCTGCTCCCCTGGTTGCAGTTAGGAAGCCAGTTGACAGTATAATAGGCTTTTGGAAGTGGGTGCAGTGGTTTGTGTGTTCTGTTTGATGTTGCAAATACCAAGCCCTCAGGGAGATCTGCAAAGAGGATGCTCTGTTCTTAAAGAAAGGAAAAGATTAACCTGAAATGTGAACTGAAAAACTCCTGAATTCTAAAGGACTTAGGTGCATCCAAGGAAGACTCTCATTTACTTATGTGGAAATATCATTTGGGAAGCTGCCTGCTGCAGACAGGCAAGACGGCTGAGCAGATATTTTTTTAATGATGTTGATTAATGAAAGGCAGTAGCCACTAAACTTGAGCAGATTAGTTAATGGTCTGAGAGAGAGTGTGTGTGTTCATGTGGTTGGCTTTCTTTGTAGATATGTGGGTACTCACACATGTGACATTCTTGTAACTGCACAATCCCTTTTTTCATGTTCAGAGGCATATAACGCTTGTTATTTTGGAGATGTTAAGCCAGTTCTTTGATTAATCTGGTTTTGTCATTCACGAATATATACAGTGATATAACAAGCATTTATTGAGTACCTACTATATACCAGAAATTATGCTAGGCATATGCTAGGGATATAATGGTTAAAATAGACACACAGTCTCGTTGTACTGTAGCGTACACACTTACTGCTGGAGAGGCGGACAGAAACAACACCATCATGTAATTATATACCTACGATTTTTATGTTGGCTTTCTATTCAATAAAAATTTATTGAGCCTCCCAAATGCTCTAAACTCTGTGATAAACTCTAAAAAGAAAGAAGAAGCTGCCTCCTTTCTCTTCACGTCAGCGATTCACTTCCATAAAGAATGCGCTGCACATGTTCACCGAACCCACATAGGAGCTCCAGTTGAGCTCTGGGTGTGCGTTCGCACATGGTTCTCAGGACGGCACAATGGCATTCTAGAAGAACCGGTGTGTCGTACACACGTGTAAACACTGATGCACCACTGAACATGCTCTGTGGCTTCCCCCTCACTGGCATCTCCGCAACACTGAGCTCAAGTCCTGGCTTGCTTCTGAGCGAACTGAAACGAGTTGACCTCTCAGACATTTCACATATCCAAAGTGGAAATAATTGTACTAGTTCTTCCTAAAGACTTAAGTCGTTTTAGTTTATATCCTTTTCACCATTATTGTTTCAGATTTTGTAGAGGGAATTTTATGCATTGATACCAACTGTGCTCCATTTCTTAAACCCTCCCCAAATCAGAAGGAAGGTAATTCCAAGTTCAAGTAAAATATGGAAATCGTCATACTCTCCCCTTCCCAGAGTGTCTCAGAAGATTTAAAATGCAGTTGGACTATAAATACTGATGTGGAACAGTTGATGTCGGTATGTGTGTACCAGTCTTGAAATGTGATCTCAGGCAGTATTGGTGCCATTGAAGATAATCATTATGAATGCGTTCTCGTTGATGGGTTCTGACATCTTGGTTAAGGAGTTGATGTTCTACAGCGTTGAACAAGGTGCTATAATTAAAATAAGAATCGTAAGTGTGAAGCCACATAGGAATCGTAGTAGTTAAGTGTTGAACCTTTATGTGAGGTAACAGTGGGTGATATGAATCTACACACTTGTGTTTCTGGGAAAATCAGCTTGAAGATTGGAGAACTCAGTGTGCATCCTGCAGTGTTTGCTGTCTGTGTGAACTGATGTGATCTCCCGGCCTTTTGAATCATTTTGTAAAGGAGTGACGTAGGTCATTCTGTCCTGGGTGGTGGATGACTTTCCTAGGAGTGGTTGCCTACTTGGGCTAAATTTAAAAAGTGCACGCCGTTTGATCTGCGCTCTGTGTGTGCACGCATGTGCATCCATGTGTAGATATGTCTAAATACAAAGACCATCACACAGTACCTAATAGTTTGACTAACTCTACGATATCAGAAATTGGAGGACGTTTTTCATCTTTCATTATCAATTTCTAATACCGAATATGTCTGTGCAATTAGTGATACATCTTATCAATATTTACCTGTGTTCCACACATTGTCAGTTCCATTCCTGGTGGATAGTGGGGGTCAGTAATCAGTGAAAACTTTGAGATTTGGTTTTGTTCTTTTATCTCCTCCAACTCTGCCTTCAAGGTTACACAGGTCAGAGTGGCGTGCTGGTGATTATGAGCTAAATTGAAAGTTAATCCAGGGTCAAGCTCTGGTCCACATGGTGGAGGCTCAGCTCATGTTACCATGCAGGCTGCAGGGTGGAGTGAGCCATGCTGCAGCGTGTGGAGCTGCTGGTGCGTCTGTACAGATCGCGCTGCAGATCCCTTCAGGTATTTGCTTATGGATGCTCTGGCTAAGGTAACCTCTTAAATAATACGTGGAACCATGCTGTACCTAAGCCATGCTGCAGCATCTTTTAGATGAGCATGAGTAGAAGGTAAGCTCCCATTTAAAAGAAATCTTCATAGTGATTAGCAGGGGCCCAGTATAATTTAAGGTATTCTTTGGAGTTTATAAATATGGCCTCATAAAAAGCCTGAATATAAGGGAACTGTGACTTTAAGTCATTAGAAGCCCAGTGGTTTGATAAAATAACAGGAAACAGACAATTTATTATGAGTAGTCTCGGTAGCTCTGGATTATCTATAAAACTTTTACGGCCTGCCCCAAGTGGCAAAAAGCCATAAAACTTGCCTGAATGAGGGACTTGTTAATTTACTTGTTAAAGCAAATTAAAAATTTATAAGTGCTTTTAGGTAAATGAGATCTTCTCTCATTGTTGCCCTTGCGGGGCCCTGGAGTCCTAGGAGGGGAGAGTGGCTGTGCTCAGACTCCACTGCAGAACAATAAAAGCTATTAAATTGTTCCAGTTTACTACAACAGTGCTGTGCAGCTGTTGCCGTGGCTCTCTGTGGGGGACCAGTAGTTGACAGCCTGGAGTTTCACTAGGTTTCTGTCTTACTCTAAAGGGAAAAAGAAAACATCCAAAAAAGGTGACGGTGTTTCGCCTTAGCAGTTCTCTAGTAGCTGGTGTCATGGACCGTATGTTACAGAATTTTCCTTGACTCGGTGACTCTGGAGGGGTTTCACTATGCTCTTCTATACCAGAAGTACTCCTCTCCAGCTTCGTAGGCTGTTCTCCTATGCCCAGAAGTACTCCTCTCCAGCTTCGTAGGCTGTTCTTCTATGCCCAGAAGTACTCCTCTCCAGCTTTGTAGGCTGTTCTTCTATGCCCAGAAGTACTTCTCTCCAGCTTCGTAGGCTGTTCTCCTA
>PVKS010036791.1:0-19087 GCA_004027875.1 Aplodontia rufa
ACTAGACCGATGTAGGTATGATTATCACTGCTAAGATGCAAATTCTTTTGGAATCAACAAATTGTCATCAAATATAGAGCAAATGTTCTCTCCGAACAAAATACTCTATTGAGAATAGGAGTGGGTGGGGGGGAAGGAAGAGAAAATATCGTACTTTTCAAGTAGGGAAACAAATCAAGAACATGAAAAGTTGATGTATGTGCAATGTCCACACACACACACACACACACACACACCACACCACTCATGCACACACTCGCACACATGCATATAGAGTCACCCCTTGCTTTATGTGGTCCTTCCTCAACTTCATTACTCAACACACTTTCCTAGCTGGACCACTGCCCTGGTACCTGAGACAGCTCCCCCCATGCTTAGAGACCTCAGGGCCATCTCTGCACCCTGCATGCAGCATCTCCCTCAGCTGGCCCCTGCCAGGCCTCTGGGGCCCTCTCACACCTGTGCCAGGGGAGCAGAGGGCAGCAGATGCCCTCATCTGACTGTTTCAGCTGCAACCTCTGGAGACTGTGCGTCGGGAGGAAAGACTCTTGGATGGCTGGAAGGTGGGAGCGGGGGGCTGAAAGCCTGAAGGAGGGAGGACAACATCTGTACCTGAGGAGTTGGGGGGTGGATTTGGGTTGGGCTAGAAGCGTGGAGATCTTCATCATAAATGTTGCTTTCATTTTAGAAAAGTTCTAGGGGTGATTCGATGGGTTAGGATAGAAAGTGCTCTCTCTGCACTTAGATGCACGATTTCTAATTCCTTAATTTTCAGGTTCCATTTAGGCTTATCCTCCCCTGATTGAAAATGTACGAATAGTTTGATGAAGCAGTAACTCAGCAGAAATAATGATGATGGTGATGGTGTTGATAATAATGACGATAATCACAGAGAAGAGGATCATTTATAGAGGTTTTGATTTTCCATTTTTATCTTCAATCTATCTCAGATGAACATCAGTTACTTGGTCTTTCTGGCATCTCTGAGAGGTAGGTAAGAATTAGAATTCCTTCTCAGGAAATATCTAGTTTATCAATGACAAAAGAGGTAGGAGACAGGGGCTGGAGTGGTAGCTCGGCTGTTACAGTGCTTGCCTGGCATGTGTGAGGGTGCGGGTTCAAACCCCAGCACCACGTGCACAACCAAGTGTCAGAGCCACAAAAAGCAAATGAAAAACTAAATAAAGTTGATTCTCTCTTTCTCTTTCTCTCACATTCTCCCTCTCATTCTTAAAACAAACAAACAAAAAACAAAAAAACAGAGGTAGGAGACAACCTGTTAAGTCTCTGGCTTTTCTCATCTAAAGTCATGGCTGGGGGTTGGGGCTTTAGCTCAGTGGCAAAGTGCTTGCCTATGCACAAGGCCTCAAGTTCAGTCCTCAGCCCTAAAAAAAAAAAACCCAAATAAATAAAAATAAAGTCACAGCTGGCCCATCCCTTGCAAGAGTTACAATGGAGTCTGATTCCTGTAGCCTCTGAGCTGAGTGTAGCACACAGTAAGCACTTCATGAATTTTCTGGTGGATCAGCTAAAATACTGACTGATTAAATAAATGAAAAAGAGAGGCCCTAAGAGGCTTGGCAGATGTGGCTCGTGGGCCCTCCAGAGACTCAATACCTCTGTTTAGGATGTTTCAAATCAGCAAGAGTTTTGGGATGGCATGTGACACCTCCACTAGTCAGCCACTGAGGCTGAAATTCCGTCATTTTCTTATCTGCACCTTAGTAGGAAGAGCGGCCACTGGGCAGAAGGAGATTGGGAATAGTAAAATGATGATAGAGTGCGCAGTACCTGGTGTTCTAATTCACTTCTCACCTCTGTCTGCCTAAGACTGGACGAATCTCTAAACTCCGGGAAAGCCCAAATGTCCCCATTTCCACTTCCTCCTCTTACAGTCTACACCCACCTCCTTACTGAACCCAGACGCTCCGCTCTGCTCATGTAGCTGTCATGATCAGCATACTGCAATAAACAACCCAGAGAACCTTCCAGTTGTTGGCATTGCTCCCAACCATTGCAACAACATAGCAGACTAGGTTCTTGAAGCTTAGCCCTTCTTATGTCCCTTGGTCTTTCTGGGCTCAATTTCCCCATCTGTGAATTAAAATAATGAAAACCACACCATGGGAATGCTGCTTGAATCAACAGCAAATGTGCAATTTGGGGATTTTGTTTATTTGCTTATTTTTTATTGGTTCAGTGAAGTGCATAATGATAGGATTTATTGCTACGCATTCACACATGCATACAATATAACAATATGGTGTGGCCATTATCCCACTCGAGCACCCCTCTCTCACTCCTCCCATCCCATGACCCCTTTCTTCTGATAGGCACAGAAGATGCTTTTTTACCTCCCCCTCCTGTGCCCGCCCTTCCCCCTCCTGTTCTTTTTCCCCTCTCCCCTTCTATTTCCTCTACTGTACTAGACTTCCTTTAGTTCATCTATTAATTTATATTAAATGGTTCTTCATGTGGTCTTAACCTTCCCTCCCCCTTTCCTTTATTTAACTGTAGCATCCACAAATGAGAGAAAACATACAACTGTTGAGTTTCTGAATTTGGCTAATTTCACTTAGCATGATATTCTCCATTTCCATCCATTTGCCAGTGAATGCCATAACTTTGTTCTATTAGCTTAGTACAACTCCATTGTATGTATATACCATAATTTCTTAATCCATTCATCTAGTGACAGGCATCTGGGCTGATTCTATAATTTAGCCATTGTAAATTGTGCTTCTGCTTTGTCTAATATCAGAAAGCTATAGGTTTGTGGATTTGTCTCTGTGTCTTCTATCCTATTCCATTGGTCATTCTGTCTATTTTTATACCAATACTATGCTGTTTTTGTTACTACAGCTCTATAGTATAATTTAAGATCAGGCATTGTGATCTTTTTTGTTCTTTTATAAACCCTTTAAAAGAAAAAAAATAAAACCAAGGGACTACAGAGGAATAATAGAAGGAAAGTTGAATCCTCATAAGCTTTGAAAATATCCTAGATCTGCCCTACTAGGAGTGTTCCTTATTCCAGAATACCTGGTCTCCACCATGCCTCCAACAAATCACATCTGTGCAATGTGTTCTCTCTGCGACCCACTCCTCTCTCAAATAAGATGATTAACTAGTCACGAAGTAAGGAATGAATGGCTATAAGTGTACCAAGATGTAGCACTTCTAAGTAATTAGTTATGTTTAAATACTGTTTTCCCATGAAGTCCATGGTTTTGTGTTTATTTTATTTTTACTTACTTTATTCCTCTCCATTTCTATTTGCATGTGTTATTTTAAATTTTATTTATTTTTACTTTACATAAACTAAAATTCACTCTTTGGTGCATATATCTATGAGTTTTTACAAATGCATAGAATTGGGGAACCATGATCAAGACACAGAAGAGGCCTAGACACCTCTTAAGGTTCTCTATGGGGCTGACCTTTCCCCACTTGCACTCCTGGCAAACACTCATCTGTCCTGTCCTTACAACTCAGTTTTTTCCAGAATGCTATATAAATGGAATTATAGAATATGTCTGAGTCTGTGCTTCCTCACTTGGCATAATGCAATTGAGATCTTTTTCATGTTGATCCCCATATCAATGGTTTATTCCTGGCGATTACTGAGTGCTCCTCCGTTGCATGGATGCTTCATGGTATGTTTATCCGTTCACTAGTTGAAGATTTTTTTTCTAGGTTTGGGTATTATGAAAGAAGCCATTATAAACATTCACACACAGGTTTTCCTATGAACCAAAATTCTTATTTCTCTTGGATCACTGTTGATTACGGTGTCATATGGTGAGTGTATGGTTAACTTAATGAAACTGCCATACCGTTTATCCAAGTGGATGCACCCACTTTGCATTCAGTAATGTGAGAGAGTTCCAGGTGTTCCACATCTGCACAAGCATTTAACATTGAGTTTCTTTTATTTCAGCATACTAATAGGCACGCAGGGGTAATGCTACCCTTTCTCAGGTGAAGGAAATGCTGTCCTTTTGTTAAATGCTTTTTCTGCATCTATTGAGATGATCATATGGTTTTTCTTCTTTCTTCTGTTAATATGTAAATTACATTAATCGATTTTCAATGTTGACTCAGATTTGCATGGGTAAGGATGAACCCTACTTATTCACGATGCTTTTTTAATATGTTGTTGATTTGATTTACCAATTTTTTATTAAGTATTATTTTAATTGTGCAAATTTATGGGGTGTGGTGTGATCATTCATATACATAGTGTGTAATTATCAAAGCAGCAGAGTTAACATTTCCATCACCATAAACCTTTTTTAAAATTTTAACATGTAGTAATTGTATATATTTATGGAGCACAGTGTTATATTTTAATAATATATACGATATACATTGATCAAACTAGGGTAATTAACATTTTTATCTCCTTATCATTACTTTGTGTTTGAGTCTTTGAGCTCCTCTCTTCAAGCTACTGATAAAATATATAATAGGTTATTGTGAATTATAACTGCCCATTCCATGCTGTAGAACACCAGAACTTATTATTTTTATCTCTTTGGTACAACCTCCCACAATCTTCCTCTCCCCTTTCCCAGCCTCTAATAATTACTATAATACATTCTGATCAATTTTGCAGCAGCCACATATGAGAGAGAACATGCATTTGTCTCTGTATTTAACTTCTGTAATTTAACATAATGCCCTCCAAATCCAGCTGAGTAACATTCCATTGTGTATGTGTGTGTGTGTGTATATATATATATATATATATATATATATACATATATATGTATATATGTGTATATATACATATAAATATATTCAGCATGTGTATAAGTATTTTCCTTATTCATTCATCCACTGATGGGCATCTAGGTTGATTCCATACCTTACCTACTGTAAAAACTAGAGCAACAAATATGGTATGCAGCTGTCTTTTTGATACTGATTTGCCAAATTTTTGTTTAGAATTTTGGCATTGTTCTTCTTGAGAGCTATTTGTCTTGTAGTTTTCTTATCTTGCAGTCTCTTTATTTGGTTTTGGTATTATGATAATGCTGGCATCTTAAGGAACACTTCCATAGACAACAGGTAAATGAACGAACATGGCTATATCCCAAAAAAACTTTATTTATAAAAAAATGATGGTGAGTCAGGGCCCATGGTCTGTAGTTTTCCATTGGCTTAATTTATTGTTTTGAGAGCCTACTCCTTTTCTAAGCATTTAATGCTATAAAATTTCCTCTAAGCATTGTCTGGTTGAACTCCATAAATTCTGAAATGTAGTATTTTCATTTCCTCTAGTTCAAAATAATTTCTAATTTCCTTTGCACTTCCTTTTTTTCTCATGGGTTATTTTGAAGTGTGTTGAACAATTTTTAAATATTTGGGCATTTCTCAGATATCCTTCTATGACTGATTTTCAGTTTAATTCCACTGTGGTCAAAGAACATACTTTGTATGATTTCAATTGTTTTATTTTTGTTAAAGTTTATTTCATTATCTAGGGTAACATCTATCATGGTGAATATTTCATGTACACTTGAAAAGAATGTGGTTTTTAAAATTTTTATTGAGGAGTTGAGTTTTTGTGCAATCATTAACGCATATGTAGTAACAATATGATATGCCCTAAACCTAATCCAGAATCATCCTCACATCATCCACACCCTAGCCTCTTGACTCCTCTATATATCTTCCCTATAATAGATATGTCATATATAAAATACCATCATTTTCCAGAATTAAGTGATTGCATAAGTATTATTTGGCTTCTCGGGGGAGAAAAGAGTAAGTTACATTATTGATTCCCCCACTAAATCCGTCCCTATTATCCCTCCCTCTCCCCTCCTCCCTCTTCTCCCCCACCCCACATATCTATGGTTCCCCTAGATTATGTGTTGCTTCAACTTTCGTGAGTTTGAGCTTGACTTTTCACCCAAGTCTGGGTTTTGCTTTAGCCTCCACAAATGAGGGAAACCATTTGACCCTTGAGTCTCTGGGTTTGGTGTGGTAAAACTCAGCTGGGAATCCATCAGGCCCTGGGATTTTCTTTTTTGGAAGGCTTTTAATTGCTTTATTAATTTCAGTGCCTGCTCTTTGGTTGTTTAGGCTTTCAATATCATCCTGCATCAATTGAGTATGTTGTATGTGTCCAGAAATTTTTCCATGTCTTCCAGATTATCTGATTTAGAGGCATGTAGATTTTCAAAATGGTTCTGATAATCCTTTGGATTTCCATGGGGTCAGTGGTGACCCCCCTTTTCATGAGTGATTTTGTTAATTTGCTTTATTTCCCTCCTTCTTTAAGTGAATTTGGCTAGAGGTTGGTCAATTTTATTGTTTTTTGAAGAAGCAGCTCTTTATTTCATTGATTCTTTTCATTATTTTTTTATTTCATTGATTTTAGCAGTGATCTTGATTATTTCCTGCCTTCTGCTAGCTTTAATATTAGAATGTTTTTCCTTTTGTGGGGATTTGAGATGGAGCATAAGCTTATTTATTTGGGATCTCTCCCGATTTTGAGTCGATGTAGGCATTCAGGACTATAAAGTTTCCCCTTAAGAATGCTTTCATGCTATCCCAGAGGTTTCAATATGTTGTGCTTTCATTCTCACTTGCTTCCAAAATTTCTTGATTTCTGATCTTATGCCTTCTTGGATCCATTCTTCACTCAGTAGGGTATTACTCAATCTCCATGTATACATGTATTTTCTGTTGTAATTTTTTTCTGTTAATTGCTACGATCATGGCATCATGGTCTGATAGGACACACGGGGAAATATCTACTTTTTATATTTGCTGAGATTTGTGAACTAGAATTTGATGCATTTTGGAGAAGGATCCATGTGCAGCTGAGAAGAAGGTAAACTTAGCCAATTTGGAGTGAATAGTCTAGAGGTGATTATTAAGTCCATTTGATTTATGAATTTGTTTACACTGGAGATCTCTTTATTGAGATTTGCTTTGATGATCTGTCTATTGGTGATAGAGTAGTATTAAAGTCTCCCAGTATTATTGGGTTGGGGTCCATAAGTGGTTTATGTCATGGAGTATTTTTTCCACATACTTGGGAGCATTGGTGTTTGGAGCATAAATATTTACTATGGTTATATCTTCCTGATATATTGCTCCCTTTACTATGATGTAGTTGCCTTCCATATCACTTCTGATTAAATTCTGGTTGAACTCTGCTTTGTCAGATATAAATATTGCAACACCTTCTTGCTTTTTGGGGCCATAAGCCCAGTAAATTGTTTTCCATTTTTCACCCTCAATCTGTGATGTCTTTGGCTGTAAAATGGGTTTCTTGTAAGCCACACATGTTGGATTATGTTTTTTGATCCAATCTGCTAATCTATGTCTTTTGATTGGTGAGTTAAGACCATTCACATTGAGCGTTAGGACAATTGTGTGGTTGTGGTTCATAATCATCATGTTTAATTATTGAGTTCTGTGCTGCTTTGGTTGTCTTTTCGATAGCATGTACTTTTATTGAATTCCTCTGTTTGTGGGTTTTGAGGATTGTTTGATTGTTCTTCTATCTGGAGTTTATCTTTGTAATGCTAGCTTTCTGTTCATGAATGCTGCAAGTTTGATCTTATCATGAAATATTCTCATTTCCCCTTCGAATCTGAAGTTTAGTTTTGCTGATTATAGTATTCTTCTCTGCAATTTGAGAGATTGAAAGATTTCCTTCCAGGATCTTATTGTTCTAAGGTCTGAGTTGAAAAGTCAGATGTGATCCTTGTGGGTTTGCCTCTGAATGTGATTTGGCATTTCTTTCTTGCAGCCATTAATATTCTTTCTTTAATTTCCCTGTTATACATTTTGAATTTGATGCATCTTGTTGAGCTTCTCTTTTGATTGGCCTATTGTGTGTCCTATTAGCTTCCTGGATGAGCATATCTGACTTTATTTTAATGTGGGAAAATTTTTCTTTAACTGTTTCATTGAGAATGTTCTTTATGACAAATATTTGCTTTTCAATTCTTCTTGTATCTCAATTATTCTTATAGTATTTCTTCTGACTTTGCCCCAAACATTTTGAAAATTTTGCTCGTGAGTCATGAGATTTTTTTCTTTTTTGTCATGTGTGCATTCAAGCTTCTTCAGCCTGTCCTCCTTGGAAGTTATTTCTTCAAGAGTTGAGGTTCCTTTTTCTATAGAAATTAGTCTATTTTTAAATTCTTCCATTGTTCCTCTGATGTGAGTGACTGAAGATTTTAGCTCCATTATTTCATTTCTCAGTGCGTCTATTTCTTTGATAATGAAAATTTTCATCTCCTGAATTTTCTCACTTTGTCTCTTCATTAAATCTTCCAAGTTCACTGTTCCTTTTGGTAATGAGATCACTGATAATTCTTCTATGTTTTCATCCTGCTTCCTGTCTGTGGGCTCCTTGGTTGGGGAGTTGTGGGTTTGAGGTGAACCTTTTGTAGTTTGATTCCTCGTTTTGGAAGGTCTTCTTCTGAATCTTTGAATTGAAGTTTTCTGTGCTGAAGCAAGGCCGGTCTTCAGGTTAAAAGGTCAGGTCAGACCCCACTCCTCTGACTACCACCTTCTTCTAAACAGCTGCCTCTGCTGGAGCTTTATTTTGCTGCACCTTTTGAATCAAGGCGCTAGGGTGCAGATACATAACCTGTTGGCAGTGTGGGTCAGCCCACTGGATTGTTGAAGTGCAGTGGCAGGAGTGTGTCACTGTGTCCTGGGGTCTTGGAGGCGTGGGGTGAGCCAGAACGGGCCTACCTGCATGCTTCAGTAGGACCTGACATCCTTGGTGGCGGGGATGGGCCCAATATCTCTGGACCTGGCTGGTATGCGCTGAGGCTGGGCAGCTCCAGGCAAGGGTCATTGGGGTGTTTTGGGTGCCTCTCACTTGGTATGGGAGTCCTGGCCTGTGCAGCATTTGGGGATTGTCCTCCTTGGGTGTGTCCTGGGCTCACATGGCTGGTGTGCAGGATGACTCTGGATGGGGATCCTCATCAGAGGTATCCTGGGTGCCTATCAGCCCAGTTCTGGAGTCCTGGGCTTGTGGCACGTGGGAAAGACAGCTTTGGGTAGGGGTCCTACTACCTGGGGCTGTCCTGGGTACCTGCCTGTCAGGACTAGGGTCCTCAGCCTACAGGGTGTTTGGGAAGTCTGGCTAGGGGTGGTCTTCCTTGGGGATGTCCTAAGCACCTACCAGCCAGGACCAGTGTCCTGGGCTCACAGGACAGGTGTGTGGATGGGTGGGGGGTGTACCGGACATGCGGTGTCCTCTTGTTTTCTTTTCTTTTTTTTTTTTATGAACTGTGCTGTTAATTTCAGTTAGGTCAAATTGGCTAAGCTTCTTTATGTATTCTATACCTTTAGTGATTTTCTCTTATTTCATGGATTACTGTGAATGATACATTAAAGTCTCTAATGTAATTGTCAAATTGTCTACTTATTTCTGTCAGTTTTGGTTTTATGCATTTTGCAGCTTTGCAATTAGGTGGCTACACATTTAGGATGTGGCTTCTTGATATGACTCTTTTGTAATGTTCCTCTATCACTGCAAACTTTACCTAATCCCAAATTTTCTTTGTGTGATACCAATAGAGCCACTCTACCCTTCTTGAATAGTATTTAGGTGGCATAGATTCTTCCCATACTTTTATTTGTAGCCTATTTGTACCTTTTTACTTAAAATGCTTTCTTTTGGACAACATTTAGTTATATCTTCATTTGACATGCAATCTGATATCTATCTTTTAATTAATATGCTTCAACCATTTACACTTAATTTAATTATTGAAATGGCTAACTTTAGGTCAACCTGTTTATTATTTGCTCTGTGTTTTTTTGTCTTTTGTTCCTTTCTTCTGCATTTCCTGCTTTGTTTGGGATTATATTATTTTTAATCTTCCATTTTCATTTATCTATTGTCGTATTTGCTAGATAACTTTATATTTTTGGTGGTTGTTTTTAGGCTATTGATATTGTGACTCAATTTTTCACTCCATATAGAGCTAATATTTTACAGCATTAAATAAAATATAGATATTTTCCAGCCACGTGGGTCTCTTTTGTCTCCCTGTGTTTACATTACATGTGTCATGTGTAACACAGGTTCCAGTGTTGAAAACCCAGCAGGCACTGTTATGACCTTTGCTTAATGCTCATACATATTTTAAAGAACTTAAGGGAAGGAAAATAATGTATTTACCAGAACATTTTCCATTTCTTTTGCTCTTCCTTCATTCCTCCAATCCCAAATTTCCCTCTCGTGTAATTTCCCTTTGTTCTGAATAATTTTTTTAAAGAAGCATTTCTTTAAGGTAGTCTCCTGGCAATTAATTCTCTTAATGAGTTTCCCTTTGTCTAAGAATGTATTTCTTTCACCCTCATTCCTGCAGGAAGCTTTCACTGAGTTGGCAGTTCTTTCCTTTCAAGACCATTTTCTCATTGTTTTCTGGATTTCGCAGCTTCTGATGAAAATATGTATTTATTCAAATCCTGGTTCCCTACCTGTGCTATTTTTCTGACTGCTCCTGGATTTTTTTCTTTGCCTCTGTTTTTCAGCAGTTTGCTAATGATTTGTCTGGATGTGGTTTTCTTTGGTTTTATTTTCCAGTTTGAGGGTTCACTGAACTTTTTGAATCTGTATGTTTATGTCTTTCACCAAACTTGAGCAGTTTTAAAGCATTATTTCTTCAAAAAAAATTTTCCATGCAGTCATGTCTTCCTCTCTTTTCAAATGAGATTCTAATAACATAAATGCCAACATTTTACTATGGTTCCACAGGTCCCTGAGACTTTGTTCATTTTTTTATCAATACTTTTTTTTCCTGTTCTTTAGATTGGATAATTTCCATTGTTCTATCTTCAAGTTCACTCACTTTCTCATCTTTTTTTTATTTGTTGAATATGGACTTACAGTTAAGGGGGAATGATTATCAAACAATCAAGAACAAATGCATATTCACATAGCAAGCCAAGGCTGATGCCATTCCATGGTTCCCCCAGCCTTCGGTTCCCCATGGTTCCATGTTTCCCCCAATTAAACGCCTGTGTTAAATGGACTTAGAAGTCCTCTTTCCTTTCTGTCCTGCAATTGAACCCATCTGAAGAGCTGTTTATTTCAGATATTATATTTTCCAGCTCTCAGTATTCCACTTGTTTCTTTTAAAATAGTTTTTATTTTTCTGTTGAGAATGACTATCTTTCCATTCCTTTTCTTTTTTAAAGAGAGAGGGATAGTGAGAGAGGGGGGGGAGAGAGAGAATCAATTTTATTTAGTTTGTCATGTGGCCCTTGTTGCTCTGAGGCTTCATTGTGTACGTGGTGCTGGGGTTCACACTTGGACCTGGTGCATGCCAGGCAAGCACTGTAACCACTGAGCCACCACTGCATTCCCTCCATTCTATTTATTTATTTATTTATTTATTTATTTATTTATTTATTTTAAGAGTGAGGGACAGTGAGAGAGAGAGTGTGAAAGACAGAATCAATCTTATTTAGTTTTTCATGTGGCTTTCATTGCTCTGACACTTTGTTGTGTATGTGGTGCTGGGGTTTGAACTCACGCCCTTGCACATGCCAGTCAGGTGCCATAACCACTGAGCCAATGCGCCAGCTCCTTCCATTCCTTTTAAGTGCATGGTTATAATTACTTTCTTAAAGTTTTTGTGTCAGTTTCAGCATTTATGTATCTTAGCATTGGCATGCATTAATGATCTTTCCCTTTGAGAACTGATCAGACTTTAATCACATTTTCCTGGTTCTTCATATGTCAAGTAATTCTGGATTTTGGTTTTTACTCTGTGACTCTTGGAGTTGTTAAATTTTTTCCAGAGAATGTTGATTTGGTTTATTGTCTTGCCTTCAGTGGGAGAGGTTCTAATGTAGGTGACAGTCACATAGCTTCCTTGGGTCTCCCCACCATATGTACTTCCAGGATGAGTCTGGGGCGTGGTGGCAACATATCCAGTTCAGTCCACACGTCCACACATCCTTTGAGGTCTTGCATTTGTTTTTTGCTTTTTTGGATTTTTTTGTACCTGTGCAGTCTACAGTGGAGCTTAAGACTTGGGCAACATTGTACCCAGGGTTCCAGCATTCTTTTGTTCAACTCTGTCTTCTCTTGGGCTCCACCATATTCTCCTTCATCAGGTGACCACTTTCCAGGCCACTGGCTAGAGCTCTCACACTTCTACCTGCCCATGCTACTTAACAGTTCCTTGCAGAGGGTGGCCTGATAGGGAAAGAAAAAGAGAATGAGACTTCTTTATCCTTTCAGACTACAGTGCTACATTTCCCTATTCTTCTCTATAGAAAGTTGGATATCCTCTTAGAAATGAGGAAAAGAGAAAACTTCTATCTCTCTTCAGTGTAGTTCTCTGCAAGGTGGGGCCAAGAGAGAAAAAAGAGACAGAGAATTCTTCCGCACTCTCCAGGTCACAGCCAGAAGAAAGACAGTCATGTCCTGGCTCCTCACCCGGCGTTCAGGGTCTCCATGACCTCATCATACCTTTCTGTCCCATCCACCATAACTCCCCATAGCTTCACCCTCCTATTCAGTGGATAGAGGTCCTCATAGAGTTTATGGGTCCTATGTAGGTTCTGTGGGTCAAACTTCCCTAAACCTAGGTCTCATCTGAATCTCCTGGGTGCATCTTGTAAATACAGATTGCCCACATCCCCATAGGAAAGGCTAATTCTTTTTTTTCTCCTTTTCTTTTTAGTATAGGGATTGAACCCACAGTCACTTTGCCATTGAGCTATATCCCCAGCCCTTTTTATTTTTTATTTTGAGATAAGGTCTCACTAAGTTGCTGAGTCTGGCCTTGAATTTGTGATCCTCCTGCCTCAGCCTCCTGAGTGTCTGGGATTACAGGTGTGCACCACTGTGCTCAGAGATAGGAAAGTCTATTCTTAAATGGGAACTAAGAATATTTGTTCTGAACAAGCTCCCCAAATGATTCAGATGTAGCCTTCAGGATTTATAGAGTGGAAGGCAGCCATTTATAGAAGTTTTCACATGAACAGTCAGAGGTGGAGGGGTGGGGCAGTGTCTGTAGGAAGGGCACAAACAAAGCTGGAAAAGAATGGCTTTGCAGAACAAAGGGCACTCATGGGATCCAAGGAAGGAGCTTCCAAGGGAAAGGGAGAGGTGCAGGTGAGAGGGAGGCATCTGACGGCATACTGGAAGATGGCTGCTGTGGACAGGGGTTGGAACTTTTCTGAGACTTGGAGCAATAGTAAGGATGGTGGGAAGGTCCCCAAGGAAGCCGGAAGGGAAGGTGCAAGACACCTGTTCTCTGATGGCTTCTGTCTTCTGTCAGAGTTAGTGGAGGGGGCTTTCTTGGGATAGGGAATACAGAACGGCCTGGGGCAGATGTTTAATAGGACCACTAAAAAGAAAATACCAACTAACCCTGAGGGAAGAGCTGAGGTCAGCCAAGGAATCTATGGTGTGAAGTTGATGACCTGGGTCTTAGACTGACTCAGGCAACCAATGAGGCAGAGGGGGAGATGGACTAGGAGAGCAAAGAGGAAGAGGGTGCTGTGGGTGGGAGTGGAGTGGGGAGACTAGGTTCCCATGTAGAACCTTGCTTTGTGATCCTCTGGCCTGAGACTCCTCATCCTTCAAATGGAGACACAGTTTACAGGTCTCCTTCCACCGGGACCTGGTGGGAAAGGGGATTTTTAAAAAGTTTAAAATTGGCCTATTGATGCAAAGTTCATAACTATTATTTTTGCTATTAATAGTCCCAGAAATCTGATGTTATCTCCTGAAGGTTTTGGGCCAGGGAGAAAGCACTTAGCTGTCTCATCCTATGACCCACTATTTTTGGTGACAATGATCTACTCCACACACAGCCTTCCTGCGGCAGGGTTACTGTGCTGGGATTTGAGAATGTTCTTATGGAACCGGTTGGGGAAACATACTGCAGGATCATTGCAGCACAGATGAGTCCATCTGCATTGGTGGTGGCCTTTCAGCAATCGACATGTTTCGGAGTATTGTTTTATAACACCTTGTGTGCTCCCCCCATTACCGTTCCATTTTACGACGATGTTAATATACGATGTTACCTTAATCTGTTTTTTAATTTATCTCGGTTATCCCACAAGCACATTTTCAAGTGATTCATTTATTTAGTAGCACCTCATTTATTTTAAAAGTATTTTCTTTTATCACTGTGAAAGTGCTAATGACATTTATACATGGCTTCTCTTTCATTTCTTGGAATATTTGTGATTCTTCTCTTTGGGGCCTGGATCGCATTCCTGTCTTCTGTCACTGAGATGCTGTGGAATCCTGCGCTCACCCCAGGGTGGTGTCTTCTCTAAGCAGGGTGCCTCTCCTCTAAGCCCCCCTTTTGGGGAAAGTATGCAAGAGGAGGTCAGGTTTAACATCTTCCCAGGGAAATGTTCAGCCCATTTCTTTTTCTGAAATGTGGGCCTGCGTGTGGGACCGGAGTATTTGGGGTATCTCTATTCCTGAGGAGACCTAGAGACGAGGTCTGCAAAGTCAGTGCAGCCCCGTGCTAGCCTGCATCACCACTGGCTCTTCTCAGCTCTAGGGTGACATTTCTAAGAGTAGCTGGACATTGCTTCACAGCTCTTGGCCAGTTCAAACTGATACTCCAAGCATGAGTTTCATTTTTCTCCCCTTCACTACCCCCAGGTCTCTTGGTGTCTCCGTCCCTTTTGTACTGCTTTAACAAGATACCAAAGATGTTTTCTCCCCATGCTGGAGATTGAGTGCAGGGCCTTGTGCATGCTAGGCAGACACTCAGCCACTGAGCTGCATCCCCCAGCCTGTGTTATTTTGAGACACAGTCTTGCTAAGTTGCCCAAATTTGTGATTCTTCTGCCTCAGCCTCCTGAGTGCCTGAGATTACAGTTGTGCACCTTGGTCTCTAGCAAAGGCTGGGTGATTTTAATTTATTTAAAGAGAGAGGGACAGTGAGAGGAAGAGAGAGAGAGAGAGAATCAATTTAATTTAGCTTTTCTTCCTCCATGCCCAACTCACACGGAGTTCTGCAGCCCTCTCCTGCTCAGCCCCTTGGCTCTCTCTCCTTTCAAACACATTTTTTCTGCCTTGACCTTGGCCTCCCCCTGCATGGCTGCAGGGGCTTCCTACAGCTTCAGCATCTCAAGCCACCAGCCCAGCTCCTTGCACTCCCTGCTACAGGCCATGGTGTAGTTCTGAAGAAACGCCAGGCCCCCCTCTTGCTCAATAACCTTCGGCAACCCATTTTCTTACAGTAAAATGGTCATTTCCTGACTCCTCTATGTCAACCCCCTAAACATACCAGCCTCTCTTCTTTCTTGTCTAGCTTTGTATCTTAATCAGGATTGGCTTGCTGCTTCCACAAGCAAGGAGGTGAGTCGCTCCAGCCGGCCCATGCTTGTTCTGGTCGCAGTGGGTTCCTACAGGTGGTGTCAGGAGGTGGCATCCCTCTGCTCTGCACAGTCACCCGGGCCTCTGGCTCCTTCCACCTGTGGCTCCTTCTCCTCCAGGCCATCAGGGTCATCTATTGAAGCACCTGAAGAGGAAATCACACGAATTATGTGTTGGGGGGCAGGATGACTTTCCTAGAAGTGGTCCCTTATACCTTCTGTCACACCCCATTGGTGAAGATCCGCCACATGGTCACGCCCAGCTGTGCTGGCCACTGGTAGGCCCAGATGACCAGAATACAGAAATGGTGAGCAGCTGGGGCCCCTCCACCCTCTCCACTGCTTCCATATCTTCTCATGGCTGCCTTCCATTGGGAGATTTTTTTTTTCTTTTTCTTTCTCTACTACTGAGTCACACCCGAGGGCCTGGAGTTTTTCCTGTTCTAAGAAATGAATGTGGTAAACTGATAGCCTGGAGCCAGCCCCTTAGAGCAGAGGTGACATGTGGCCTGCAAGCAGACCCTCCAGTAAGACCAGACAGACAGCAGGTGCTGGATGCTCAGGACTGCTTTCATCCTTTTCTGGTTTTTCACTTGCCTAAGCAATCCCCTGACGAGGAATGATGAGCCCAGAGGAGTGCTGGCCTCCCGGGATGGCAGGGATTCATCAGGTGGCAGGGTGCGCAGTGCCTTGAGCACAGTCCTTGATAGACCTCAGTGGGCTGACGGATGTCAGGGATTCAGAGCTTGCTAAAGTCCTAACCAAAAATGGCTCTATGAGCCTAGATCAGGTTGGAAGAATTTCCAGTGGAATTGATTCATTGGGACTAGTTCCACTGGGAGTTCAAGACTCTCAGTTGCATTTACCCAGATGTCCCATGCCCGGTCTCAGGGTCCCTCCTCACTTACTAAGGGTCTACCCTGGGTGTAGGGAACCAGCTCTGCTGAGCAGGATTCACTCCGCACCTGCTCCTCTGCTCTGGCTGCTTCTGGCTGCAGGAGCCCATGGCTTCTTTCACGCTGTGAACAAGACCATAGCTTATTCTTTGCTTGGGATTGGTGAGCTCACCATCATCTCTTCTCAATAGATCAATTGCTTAGTAGCAACTGCCTACTTCCGTAGACTTCATAATTACCCTTACTCATCCTTCTTAAGCCTCAGAAATTTCTCCAATCTATCTGTCTCCTACCTTTGGGGTCCTAAACCACTTTAGCACCGTTGCACATTTTAGTAGCTGCCCTGCCACAGCATGCAGGGGCCATTCATACTCCGCTGATCAGCAGACATGGGGTCCTTGTTGCCATAAGACAGTGAGGCACCTACTCCAAAACCTCATTCTGAGAATTACAGCTGCTTAGGCTGGAGAGGCAGTCTCTGAGGGTGAGAGTGGTATGGGGGTGGTTATTGGGGAGTACTCTTGGGAGAAGCAGGGAAGGCAGGATCTGGCAGAGGGAGTGGCTGGCCTACAGTGTGCTGGCAATGAAGGAAGATCAGCTAATTCCACAGTGATGGCCCTTCGGAGTCATCATAGGTTGAACCAGGGGGGATTTTGTGTTTCCATGTTAGCAGTTTATTCACTGCATCCCCCTGGGAAGAAGCATAACCTTGGATGTGGTGGTACTCTACGGCCAAGGTCAATGCCCAGTGACTATCCTACTTGTGAGCCAGCAGCAACTGATGACAGCTGGATGATGGATGCATCTGTCTTGTAAAGAGCATCTGAGTGAACCAGAATGTCCACTGCAAGCAGTATTTCATGGTAAACAAGTGGCCTACATGACCAGGTAGTCTCACATTTGTCGGAAATTTGAAGAAAAAGCATGAGACTTGGCAGGCATGGCCAGCATGGCAGCCCCTCTGCAGCCTTCAGACCCCGCTGACTCAGCCAACCCCTCCCTGCTGCTGACATGCTGGCCCCTTGACTTAAAGGGTGAGGGATGCCCCCGTAGAGTGTCCGCTTCCTCCAGGGACACAGAGACACCCACTCACACTTCTAAGGCAATGTGAGGAAAAGAGGCTCCTCTCCCCAGACAGTTTACCACTTCAGGCTCATTTCTCAGTAAGGAAAGAAAGATGGTGCCCCCCACAAAGGGATTCCAGGCATCATTAAGCTGGTGTGTGAGGGCTGTGGAGGGATGCAGGAGCGGAGGGCCCTCTCAGTGCCTCTGGGGTCATGCCATCTACACTACCCAAGCAGAGAGCGGGGCGGCAGACTAGGGTGGAGAGAGGCGCAGGCTGCACTTCGGGGTTTAAGGCTCTGAGGATTTTAAAAGCAAAGCCAGGCCAAAACAGAGGTGCAGAAACTGTTAACACTTAACAAATCATTCACTTTAATGCACACACTTACACAGACGCAGTAACTTGGTGTATGTCCATATTAGGAAATATTGTGAAGTTTGAGTTTGTGTGAAAATACAAGGTCTGGGTCAACGCAGGTCCTGCCTGTATTCAAGGAAGGCAAAGGACAAGTCAGTGGCTTCTAGTTCAAAGCAGAACGCAGAAGTCCCATTTCAACACCACCGTTTCTAGAATCACTTTCTTCTTGCTGTGCGCATGTCCAACTCTTCCTCTTTCATCATTTCCACCCTATCCACCCACCCAACAAATAAATAAACAAAAGCTTAGCCTTGTGCATTTGTGTCTGAGAAGGCTGAATATAGGCCCCTTGCCTAATAGAAACTAAAGCCAGGGGGCCATTTGGTGCCACCTTGATCTTGCTGTCGCTGATATCTTCCAAATGTATTTGCTATTTGCTCCTGTGTCCCTGTAAACACCTGCTGTTCCCAATTGTCCATTGCCTATTAGGAACCGTTCCAGCCAAGGTATTTTTTCCCTATTTATTTGCTCCTTGTTTTCCCTGGGAACTTTACTATGCATGAGTGACTGGCCTGCGATGCTGTTTTTGTTTGGCATTTTGCATTCGTTAAAAACCAGTCATCTGCATGTTTTATAAAGCTGTGGGGGTCTCTCCCCACGATCAATGCTGGAAGCACTCATTAACATCTGGGGAAGTGATGGCCCAGATAGGGGGGATCTACTGAGTGTGGGTTTAGGGAATACGTCTTAAAAAAAAATCAAAGCACTTTATATTCATTGCCAGTGTTATTCACTAATAGAAATGAGCCTGCCTGCCTTTAGTACCTCAGTGCATTCCCTTTTCCCAGGCTGGGATGTATTTTCCTGTCTACTCTGCTTGTCAAAGGCGATTTCTCCTCTGGGAAACTTCCTGGTCACTTTCTGTGGAAATTACGAGCCAGTCAAGCTAGCCAGCTTTCAACGATCTCCTAGTATGTGCCACGGAGAGTGCACGGCATTTCTAGGATTTATTGTAAATTTAGAAAAGTCCTCAGCTCTCAGGTGCTAATGTGCAAGGGAGACACAACATGATCAGGACAAGTTATTAGGACACTTGGAAGACATTGTGCAGAATGATCAGAGGCCAGAGAGAAGCAAGAGCCAACCTCTGTCCTCATTGCAAGGCGGAGTTTCAAAGAGGAGCCAGCGACACAGGGCGTGAAAAAACTGTGGTCCTTCTGAGGGGACTTGGTTCTGCCCCAGCCACACTTTCTCGAGTGCATTCCACCTGGACTGGTCACACCAGAATCACATGAGATGGTGTTTACAGAGCCTTTTCCACAGCCCACGGGGTACATATGCACAGTGGGCGATTTTCATGCACCCAAAGATTGAGAAATGCTGCTGTGGAGTATGAGAGCCACGGAAGCTTTTC
>PVKS010036792.1:0-11198 GCA_004027875.1 Aplodontia rufa
TTAGTGTGTAGTCAAGGCCAGACACGCTTCAATTCAGAGTCCATACTCAAGGTCACAAGCAGTAATCTGTGAGCATGCACCCATGGATGGAACCTGTTGGCAGTGTGCCTTCTTTGTGTAAAATGTACTTAAAAAGGGCCTATGAAAGACTTGGCGGGGGAGCAAAATGGAACTGGTTGGGGGCTGAAGCTGGAGTGGGGGGCTTGCTGAGGGCTATGGCCACCTCCACATAAAGATTAGAAACATTTCCATCTTTTTTCACCTATCAGACCCTCGAACCTTGCTCCCCAGGCCTGAGCCTGACCCTCACCCCAATGTTAGCCAGCTTTTGGTCACTGTGACCAAAATACCAGGCAAGAACAATTTAATGGAGGAAAAGTTTATTTCAGCTCACATTTCAGAGGAGTCTGTCTGTGGTTGGCCCACTCTGCAGCTCTGGGCCTTAGGGGAGGTGGAACAGCATGGCGGCAGGGTGTGGTGCAGGAAAGCTGATCAGCTCTCCACCACCAAGAAGGAGGTGGGAGGTAGAAAGAGAAGCCACAAGGACAGGGAATAACCCCCAAGGCCATGCCCCACCCAGAGACTGGCTTCCTGCAGCCCTGCCCACCGGCCAATAGTTACAACCCACTTAGTGCATTCAGATTAGGGTGGACTGATTAGCTTCCAGCTTTCATACTCGAATCTGTTACCTCTGAACATCCTGCTTTGTCTCACTGGAGCTTTATTTGGGCAGACATCTCACACCCAGAGCACAGCATTAATCTCTGGTGTGGAGGCTTGCTTGCTTTCAAACTCCCGGAAGCAGAGGTTGCCCCACATTTTTTTTGTTGTTTTTTGTTTTAGTTTTTGTTTTTAGAAAGAGGGGGCAGTGGGAGACATCCAAGTTGGATTATCTGTAAATGGATGTGATAACTGTGAGATCCCTGAACAAGGAGGTTGCACTCAAGCTTTGTATTGGAATAAATCTCTTGAGAACCAGAACATCACGCCTGCTGGGCGAGAATCCTAAATTTTTCTCCCTGAAGATTTCCTCTGTCTGACCTCAGCACATTAGTGTTTATTTTGGCCTAATGTATGACTTCAGTTTTTTAAAATAGTCCATCTTTTTCCTTTCCCCCAAAATGTTGCTCTTACACTGACATGATATGTCTAACTTCATTCAGTGATTGAAATTATACTATAGGACTAAGTTAGGACTTGCAGCTGTTGGTGTCAAATTTAGATCATTCTAAATATGTGTTAGTTGGGAAGAAAAAGTACAGCTTGCAAACCTTATCTCCAGTTTCGCCTCTCAGTACTTACAGAAAATCACCAGAAAAAGAGGAAATGAAACAAACTTGTCTATAATAGGATTAATTTTCCACTCCTTAACTTGACTTGTTTCTCATAGGAAGCTGTACCAACAGGACAGTTATGTTTGAAATCCCATTGCAACAGTATTCAAGGAGAGGAAATTGCACCCAAGGTCTTTAAGAAAACTTCTGAACAATAATGCGCTAGCTCTGGTCACAAATGTTACTGAAAAGAGGCTGTGCCTATGTTTGCAACTGACCTGACCACTGTGGGTATGTGCACATCAGCTCACCTGTCGGCGAGTGACAAGCCATGATAGTTGTTCCCTTAAAGTTCCCTGACCAATCTAGTAAAATCAGTCAAATAGGTTGTGAATATGTAAACAGCAAAATTCAGAAATCACCGGGAAAAGGAGTCATGAACTCAAGTCTTCACAGAAGCAATTTACATAAAAGCAAAAAAAATAAATAAATAAAAAAAGAACGAACCCCCCAAACCTAAAAATCACAAAATAGTACTACTGGATACATAAAATAAAAATGTGGCCTATGCATTCAGTGGAAAATTAAGGATGCTAGTTAAATATATTGGCATGCCTGAATCTCAAAAAATGTAAGTTCAAAAATGGTAGCTTTAAAAAAAAATCACAGAACTAATACAGATATTTCAATTATAAAAGCATTTAAAGGACTGGAGCAGCGGCTCGGCGATTACAGAACTTGCCCGGCACATGCGAGGACGAAGTTTGAACACCAGCACTACATATACAACAGAGTGTCGGAGCAATGAAGGTCACATGAAAAATTAAATAAAATTGATTCCCTCTTTCGCTCCCTCGCTGTCCCTCTCTCTTTGAAAAAAAGTGTTTAAAAAGAGGGAACAAAGACACTGTTTGAAGTATCATGCATAGATGATTAATTTAGAAATAAAGGAATGATTGACACAAACTTCAGGATGGTGTTTTCTAGGGGACGGAGAAATATTGGCGATATTGGACTTCTTCAGTTAAGGGATGATACATGTGTAGTCTTTCATAGAATGCATGTTGCTTTTCTAAATGTATGATTGTCTGACACAATAAATACTTAATGTAAATCAGGTATAAAATCACGCAAAGCTCTTATTACATTTTCTCTATACATACACATACATATGTATGTATATATGTAAAATATACATTATATATAGTATAGAATATATAGCATAGTATATTATATATAAGATATAGTATATATTATGGAAGATAGCATATTACATACGTATATATATTACACATATATATACACATATAAAATATTTGAAAATCATGTACTTTCAAATACATGGACATTGGAGCTGGAGTGGTGGCTTGGTGGTTACGGCACTTGCCCCGGCATGCGCGAGTGCACGGGTTCAAACCCCAGCACCCACTTATACAACTAAGTGTCAGAGCAATGAAAGCCATGTGAAAAACTCAATAAAAATTGATTCTCTCTCTCTCTCACACACACACACTGTCCTTCTCTCTTAAAAAAAAAATACATGGACATTATTAAATCTGAGGTGTAAAATATTCTTTCTAAAGAGAGAAGGACAGTGAGAGAGAGACACACACAGAGAATCCATTTTTTATTGAGTTTTTCACTTGGCTTTCATTGCTCTGACACTTAGTTGTGTACGTGGGTGCCAGTTGGAACCCATGTATTCGCGCGTGCCAGGCTAGCACCGACCCACTGTCCAGCCCGTAACATATTCTAATATGAAAGGTGATGCTGTATTCACTATTAGATTAGCAATTCTCTCCGGTCTGTTTCTTTTGCATCATTTAACAAATTGCTAACTTTCTTCCTACTCCTTTTAGTGGTTTTAGATCCCTTAATTTAAAAATTAAATATCTTACAGAATTATGTATCGAACATCATAGAATTTTTTTTATATGAACCACTGGAAATCTAAGTGGTGATAGTTTAAAGCAACGTGATGGATTGGAAATTCGCAAAACTCAGAAAGGAGAAAAGAAATGATACAAACTATAGGGTTGCTTGCATTATTTCACATCCTGGTGATGGTGGCTCGAGGGAGGGAGGTGAGGGATTAAGTTTGTGAGCTCACTTCTAAAGTGGGCAGGGTCCTGGCTTCTGCTCAGAGGGACGTTTGTCATGTCCCTTCACCTTCCATGGCCACAGCAAGTCACATGATATCCCCACCCCCACTGTGTGAGGGATGTGTAATCCTCCAAGTAAGTGGGAACAGAGTACAGGGGGCCACACAGATCTTCAGAGTGTCAGGATCAAGGAAAAGTAATTCCAAACTTGCAAGAAGACAGAAATAATATCACTTGACTTTTTTTTTTTAATATAAAGAAAGAGGGACAGTGAGAGAGAATCAGTTTCACTCAGTTTTTCATGTGGCTTTCGTTGCTCTGACACTTTGTTGTGCACGTGGTGCTGGGGTTTGAACTTGTGTCCTCCCGCATGTCAGGCAAGAGCTGCACCTGCTGAGCCACCGCTCCAGCCTCCACTTGAAATTTTTAAAAACAGTTACACTGATCATATTTTTGAACAAGCCTTCTTGACCCTAAGATGACAATATTTATAGAACGGATAAAAAGTCGGACTATTCACAGCCCACGAGTCCAGAGATCAACCAGGAGTTCAACAGTGTACTTAGACTCTTGTAATATATTTTATAATGCAATGGGCCATCAAATAGACCACCCAAAGACCACCAAAATAGACCACAGCGTGAGAGTTACGATGAGAACAGAAAGGTTTCTTCCGGAATTGTCACTCAGAGCTTCTCTTGGAAGTCTATGGAAGGAAAAGATGGCCAAGGTTTCTCCATGACACATTGACAACGTTGCTCTATTTCTGACATTTGTTGTGGCATTTTCACAGAATAACCTTCAGAAAGTCATCCCGGAATGGTCTGACAGAAATATACATTCCTGGACCTAATTTTTAGTAGCAGCTATTTGTTCACATAGTGAATGACATTATATTTCAATGGAATTTGTCATTCAGCTTTAAAAGCTTCTATAGCTCTTGGTGTTCAAGATGATAGTTTTAATCTGTCAAATATGTGCAGCCTCCTCCTATTCTATCACTGAGGGCAGCCTGTTCCCCAGTTCATGCTGTAGCCAAGAAAGCGCTGTAGGAGATGGAATGGAAGATTCTACGCATTTTGACTCGCGATGCTTGAGAGACTGAAGCTAATCCTCCCATCATTCTTCACCCAACTTCTGAGAATCTTGGTGAGATGTCTTGGGGATGGTTTTAGAATAAAAGTTACAACCTGTTATTGTTATAATAACACTGTGTTTAGTGTTTCATGCTGCAGGAACTCACCATGTTGCTAGGTTGGTCTCATACTTGTCTGCTCAAGGGATCCTCCTGTCACAGCCTCCTGAGTAGCTGGGTCTATAGGTTTGCACCCACATGCCTGGCTACCACAAGAAAATTTGAAATCTGACTGTAAAGATGGAGATACCAGGCTGCAGCAAAACAAAGCCTTCTTACGGACCTGTCAACTAGAATTATTTTTTTAATTCAGCTATATTTATAATTCAGTTGTATTTTTTTAATTCGGTTATATTTTCAAACCTAAGTGGGTTTCAAAATGGCAGATCTTTCTCTGAGTCATTTATTTTCCTGTGCATAGAATTATTTGTGCTCTATCTTCTCTACTTTTCAGCTTTGGCAAAGCAAGGTCATGATACTTGAATCTGACAGCAAATTGTTTACAACGCCCTCCTCCCCATTTGCCCAGACTTCTCTTCTGAATTGGTCATTTTGAGACAGTTTTAGGAGAGATAGTGAAATGGCTAGGCTGTCAGGACAAAGGGCCCCATCTAAGAGCTAGCTTAAAAAAGAAAGAAAGAAAGAAATGCAGTGTATAGATACAGTGCAAAGGTGTTGTTTGGAAGGACATCCTTCTACACGTGACAACATTATGTTAAGTGAAATAAGACAAAGGAGAAATGAGTCCTCTCACAGGCGTGACCTACATCAGTCAGACTCAGAGAAGCAGAGTGGTTGTAAGGGATGGGGGAAGGGAGAATGGAGAGCTGCTATTCAACAGGTTAGATTTTCAGGTATGCAAGATGGATGGATGGACGACATTATGCCTATAGTCTGAAGAAAACTGTATTTTGCACTTAAAAATGTGCAAAGACTGGAGATCTCATGTTGCTTTCTTATAATTTTTTAAAGGAATTTTTTTGTGTTTTTTTTTAAGAGAGAAGGACAGTGAGACAGAATCAGTTTTTATTGAGTTTTTCACGTGGCTTTCATTGCTCTGACTCTTAGTTGTGTACTTGGGTGCTGGGGTTTGAACCCGTGTACTTGCGCATGCTGGGCAAGCGCTGTAACCACCGAGCCACCTCTCCAGCCCATGTCTTCTTATAAATTTTGAAAGATAAAACAACATTAGCTATAAGGGAACTGCAAATCAAAACTTCAATGAGATACCACCTCACTCCTGTTAGAATGGCAAAAATGAAAAATTTGAACAACAACAGATGCTGGAGGGGTGTGGGAAAAGAGGAACACTGTCACACTGCTGGTGGGACTGCAAACTGGTTCAGCCACTCTGGAAAGCAGTGTGGAGAATCCTCAAAAAATTAAGGATGGGACCACCTTATGACCCAGCTATCCCACTCCTGGGTATGTTCCCAAAAGAGTTAGAATCAGTGTATTATAGTGATGTGGTCACCTGGTGCACACCCAGGAGGAGGTGGAGGGAGCAGGAGAGGCCAGTGTGCGCCACCTGGTACTGTCACGCGAGCTCAGGGTTTGCTGGGCTGTGTGACCTCTGTCAGCACACCATCAGTTGTTGAGTGAACTGCCCGAGTAGGAGCTGCTGAGTGCCTGCGTTTCTTATCCCAAGACCACCTGCTCCGTGCCCTCCTGAACACCGCAGGGCCTGAGCTTGATCGCCTTGCATGCTGATGCCCACCGCCCCGTGCTGGTGGAAACTGGACGTGTGGAGCCTGCACCCTGAGAACTGTGCCCCTTTCTTCGCATGTGACACAGGTTTGGGCTGTGACTGACCATCAGTGGCCATGCCACCCTCTTGTTGTCAGAAGATGAGATGAGTCTCCCAAAGGTCACATCAACCTGTCTGACATGCAAGCTGTGCTGGACAAGCAGAGGTTAGGTGGGAGGGTGAACAGAGGTTAGATGGCTGGTCCATCTGGGAGAGGGGCAGCCTCTGGGTGTGTGCGCCAGGGAGCAGCAGTTCTTCCCTTGGGATTTTATTTTTACCTCTCCTGGGTTCTGTTCTTTTTTTAATTTTATTTATTTTATTTTTTATTTTTTTGTGATTCTGGGTATGGAATCCTGGCCCTGTGCATGCTAGACAAGTTCTCCACCACTGAGCCACACCCCCGGCCCACTCGAACTTTTAAATATTGCTTTTTATTTTCTCCAGAATTTCTGCTCTTAGTGTGCAGATTAAAGAAGTGCTACATAGTGGGGCCGATGTGAGCCACTTGATAATGTTGATTTTGTTTGGAAGACTGGCTCTTTAGAGAGCTGAAACTGTATACAGGAGATTAAAGTTTTCTATTACTCTATTACTTTTCTATTACTCCCAGTGTTTAGTTCTCAGCACAAGATACTTGTTGGGGATTTCCCCAACATGAGGCCCAGCTGGCTTGTAAAAGAATTGGTGGTAAACAACTCTGGGGGGTCCAGCTGGCTTCTAATTAGCAAATTGCCTGACCACATGACTAAGCTATTTTGGCCACTCATTTGTTACAATTGTACACCCCTATTGGCTGTTGTAATGGATAGAGTAGCAAGCAGAGAGAGCAAGCAAGCAAGTAGCAAAAGAAGAAGCAGCCCTGTCCTGGAAGAGCAAGCAGCCAGCCAGCCAGCCAGCCCGCCCGGTCCTGGAGCAGTCAGAGAAGAAGCATGGAAGAAGCAAGCAGCAGAAGCGAGGACAGCGAAAGCATAGAACCAGAGCAGCAGCAGCAGCAGCGACTGCGGAGAGATCAGCAGCAGTAGAAGATGCAGGCAGTAAGAGCCTCGGCTGCAGAAACAGGGACTGTGGTATGGCAGTTTAGGTAGATAGAATAGGTGACTTATTCTAGAAGATTACGGGAGCAAATGTCATGACTGCAAAGTATCAAGACAATTTTTTTGTTCAACAGAATTTGAGGTAGAACTTACCGTTTAAGATATAGAAGACGCCATTCCTGCCTTTTATTTCTATTTGTAGCTGTTGCAATATTACATAAGGTACTTCAACATTCTCACTTTGCTTATTGGACCATTTAGATCATAAAACTTGCATTTTCTGCAAGATGCTGTGTAAGGGGAAGTTGAATCTGGAAGTTATTTCACATGGGAATGTGTTTATTAACGTATAAATTGTGATCAGGTCACTGAATCTCAGAGATGGACTGCTTATGCATGAGAGTGATGCATGTCTGATCATTCATCATTTACTTGGTTTTCACAATGGGATCATTAATGTTTTCCTTTGTGGTTTATTTTTTCATTTAACAAATGATTTTTGCTCCAAGCACTTTGCTAGGCTCTGGTGCGGCTGAAGTGAAGAAAATTCAACCCTGGGGGACCCTGATGTCTAACAGGGACAAACACATCAGAGAACACAGGTGGCTGCAGACACATGAGAGACCCATTTTTCAAGAAGTGACATTTAAGCTGGGAGCTAAATGATAACTGGCATTTTGCCAAAGGAAGAAATTCAGAGAGGGTGAAGGGAAACCACAAGCAAAGGCCTTGAGTCAGGAAAGACTGTTTTACCAGAGCAGGGTCCAGGGATGACTGTGGACGCTGAGGCTGGACAGGCAGCGGACTGAGTCCCTGTGGGCTGCAGCCTGGGCAGAGAAGTTGGATGCTGTCTTTGGAGAAATGGAAGACTGTCCAAAAATGCTCAGCAGGGAAGTGGCAGAGTCAGATTTGCATTCTTTAAAAGTTCACGTTAGCATGTTTTAAAGGTTGTTTGTAGGACTCTGCCCCAATACAGCATAGCATATGCCACAGTGATGAATGGCAAACCCCACTTGGTCCCCATCTCCCCGCAGGTGAAGCCCAGAGCACAGCACGACTCGCTATGATGGCTAGAGTGCAAGGGAGTGAAAGTCTGGGTGGGTGTAGAAGGACCCTTGTCTTAGATTCGAGATCTTAGAGAAAGGAAGTGGTACCTTCACTGTGATCTGGAGAATGAGCAAGAATGAATGAAGAAATGACAGGTGGGTTGAAAGAGAACACTGCAGGTGTCTGGGGTGGTCTGTGCTGAGCCCCCAAAACCAGAAAAATTGTTGCATGTTCAAAGAGCTGAAATTGATTCAGGGAGTCTGAAGAGTTCCATGTTCTACTTCTTGATCTGCTGAAGAGGTGAGAAGAGACACAAAATATAAGACAATGTTGAAGGAGAAAACTGGGTACAGTATAAAGATTGGGAACTTAATCCAAAGGCACTGAGGTCTTGCAATATCTTAGGGGCACCATTAAGTAAAAAAAGAGATTATTATCTAGGAAACCTGATGTCCATTTCAGGAAGATATCCATGACTACAGTGTCATGCCAGCTTGGAGGGATTCAGACTCGAGGCAGGTGGCCTGGATAGGATGCAGGAATTTATGTCAAGGATGGTGGCACCCTAAGCAAGATGGCAGCCATCAGGATGGAGAAAAGAAGGCGCATTCAGAATATAAGCATGGTGTGCATGGAGCTGGGAGATTGAATGTGAAGGGACTCTGGTTTATCTGACTTGAGCAGCTGGTGGTATGTTGTGTCAGGATGCGGGCACTTGAGAATAAACCATCTTGAAATGAGAACGAAGGAGAAAATGATTGGATTTCAAATGGATTGAATTTTAATTATATTTGACCCATCTGAGTATAGGTGTCTTGTAAGCTGTTTGACATGAGAGGTAAGGTCTGGAGACATATTATTTATTGCTTGTGAATGTAGTATTTCACTTCATGAATATGCAGGTAAAGCTAGAATCCTGGGATTTTAGCAACAAGGAGGATGCTGATGTTATTCCTGGATACTTGCTGGGGTCTCCTCCCACCACAGAAACCCAGTGAGACAGATTAGAAACCAGCTTAGAGGAACTCAGTTAACTGCCCACAGTCAAGTGTCAGTGTCAGAGAGTTGGATTCTCATCCAGGGCCACCTGGCTCCCAAGCTCACATAGTTAGTCATGTTGAGATACAATTGCTGGAGCTCTTAGAGCTCTTCTGATCCAACCTCTTGGTTTTATGTAATAAATGAGAATTGTTAGAAGCCTTGATTTGATTTATTACTTGGAGAGTAAGATAACACTGGGAGTCAGAACCAAGACTGTACAGCCTTAAGAAGCTCTGTCACATGGGGCTGGAGTGGTAGCTCAGCAGTTAGGGCGATTGCCTGGCATGTGCAAGTACGCAAGTTCAAACCCCAGCACCACGTACACGATGAGGTCTCGGAGCAATGAAGACCTCATGAAAAACTAAATAAAATTGATTCTCTCTCTCTCTCTCCCCCTCTCTAACTGTCCCTCTCTCAAGAAGAAGAAGAAGAAAGAGGAGGAGGAGGAGGAGGAGGAAGAGGAGGAGGAAGAAGCTGTGTCACTCACTGAATGTGAATGTTGGTAAAATCCTGTAACCTGCTTGTGCCTCAGTTCCCTCATCTGTAAACCACAGCATTCAGAGAGGCTGCGAGGACTGGCACCCTGCACGTAGTAAGTGTGCTTTACTATCATCATCTGTAGATACATGAATGCATTGCTATAATGATTTGAAAGAATATGTAGGTATATGTAGTAAAATATGTCATTCCTCTTGCCTGCCTCTCTTTCTTCTCTCCAGGATTAATCGGATCAGTGCATCCTTGAATTTCATATTTGTATGTATTTTTTTGTTTTGTTCAAACACCTCTGTGCTGGGCTAGAGCGGTGGCTTGATGGTTATGGCACTTGCCAGGCATGGGCAGGTACACAGGTTCAAACCCCAGCACCCATGTCCTCAACTAAGTGTCAGAGCAACGAAAGCCATGTGAAAAACTCAATAAAAATTGATTCTCTTTCTCTCTTACACACTGTCCTTCTCTCTTAAAAAAAAAGAAAAACACCTCTGTGCTGTCTGACTGCATGCAGCGGACATGGAATCCTGCCTTGTGCGTTAGTCTCCCGCTTCTTCTCCTCATTATTGGTCTTGAAGACTCCTCCACGCCAGCACATGTAGAGGTCTCTCATTCTAACAGCTGTACCTGAATGCGTGGCAGGATTGGGAGTGTCTCCTGTGCTTGACTGATACATTTCAGGACAGTTGTCACATGTTTTATTATTATTATCATCATCAAACACTATTGCTATACATCAGGGACATTTTGTCCTTATTTGAGCATTTTTGTAGGTAAAATCCTGGTGGCAGAGTTTTTAATTCTCAGGGTCGCCCACTGCTGCATCTTGCCTGATGCAGGGCGTGGTGAGCATCTCTATTCTAGGCTGTAATTGATAAGAAAATACAGAGAGTGGCTACGGTGCTTGCCTGGCATGCGCAAAGATGCAGGTTCAAACTCCAGCACCACGGACACGATGAAGTGTCGGAACAACGAAAGCCACATGAAAAACTAAATAAAATTGATTCTTTCTCTGTCTTTAAAAATAAAAAGAAAGAAAATGCAGAGAGACTCTGAGCCGCAATAGACTGTCAACTTTATGTAAAGATGAGTTCAAACAGTTTTTGCAATTCAATGATCTCACATTAATTAAAATATTTTCACTGGTTTTGTTCTAAACTGAGATGGGGGTGTATTTTCAAAATTTTATGTACTACTATTAATCATGATTATGATTGTTGTTGCTGTTAATGTTTATCGAGCACCTCCAGGTATTATGTTCTGCACTTTGCATAGGTGATCTCATTTAATTGCTATGACAGTTGCCCCAGTCACTTGAATCTGGGT